>JAZKJV010000939.1:1170015-1452336 GCA_037367405.1 Ottelia alismoides | reverse complement strand
TGGGGTGATGCCCAGCGAGGTAAATGGCAGCTGAAGTAGCTTGGGATGAACGTCAAATTCATCTCTTTAATAATCTAAAATAATGTCGTAGTATAGGAGGCGAATTTGATTCAGCAAAAACCATGAACTTTGAATGTCGTGGAATATTTTAACTTGGCAAGTCTACCAAGGTCGAACACAGGGACACGGTTGCCTAATGTGTTTATCGAAATTCGATTTATGAAGGCACAATGTTGGTTAATTTCGATTCCAGATCCTCATGATGGATTATGCAAACTACAAAGCAAAGCAAAGATGCATGCAATTTTTATCAGTTTTTATGCAAATTATAAAGTGATGCATGAGCAAATATGCAAGAGAAATTATGTACATATTAAAGACTACAAATATACCCTAAAATGTGAGCAACACAATATAGAATGAAATCAGAGTCAATTTGAACACATCAATAAAAATCGCTCATCAGATAAAAGCAAGACAAGAAGAGCAGGGTCCCATTTTTCACATAAAAATTCACTTTAATTAAAACAGTGTCAAATGAGATAGATAAGCATGCTAAAATATAGATGACAAAACAAGGATCAAAACGACACTAAAATCATGCAATTTGGACCTGCGATGCTCAAGTTATGCTAAAAACAGTGCAGGGGCATAATTGTAATAAAAATGCAATAAAAATAAAGGATAAATATTGCATTTAGGTCCCTGGAAGGACCTAAATGCAATTAATGAAAGCCACCTAGTCCCATTTGCAATTTTTCCATGCGCGCAGGGGCATATTTGTAATTTCCAAAAACTTACGGGGCTTCCTTGTAAAATACCCCAGGCACGCACGTGACGCACGCGCTTGGAGGACCAAAATGTAATTAGCATTTCTCCTGGGGTCCTTCATGCAAAATACCCAGCACCTCACGTGCAAGGCACGCGAGGGCTAGGCTCGGGTCATAGTCGTAGGCTCGGGCCAGGTGGACACTTCTGAAGGTTTCGCGCGAGGCTCGGATGACCCGAGCTTGTAGGTCGAGGAAGAGGCTCGGGTCCACCACGTGGCATCATCAGAGCCGTCCGATCAGGAGGATCGGACGGTTCCTGTACTGTCTTCCTCCTCCGCAGGTCACCGGAGGAGGCGGGGCTCCGGCGACACGCGAAGAGCTCCGTCGAACCCCAGAGGATAGCCTGAGGGTCGGCGAGAGTAACGGCAAGTCTGGCGAAGGTCTTGGATGCCCGGCGAAGCCCCGATGACGATCAGAGCTCGGATTCCATAGAGGTTCGCCGGAGAAGAAAAGCTTGATGGAGGTCCAATCTGAACTCCGGCTATTGAATGTTCCTGTAGTGGTTAGTATAGCCGAATCAAGTGTCAGGGGTTGTGCGAAGGGTTTGTGAGTGAAATGAGAGCCGGCGGAGGTGGAGAAGGTGGGGGCTAAGAGGAGTCCTCCGACGTGGGGATGGAGGAGTGAAGTCGGAGCGCGGTGGGGTTCTGATGAAGGAGATGGTAGCGCGAAGGTGGCTGATGTCTGATGAATCCACATTTCATCATCTTTATTCTATCATTTTGGCACCAAAAACCCTAGCAAATGCCTGTAAATATCCTTAAATAGAGCATCTTAGCATTCATGCATGTGCATCTCATTAGTGTGTAAAATGCTGTAATTAAAGCCAAAATTATAGAATAAATAAAAGAAAAGAAAAGGAATAAAATATTGTAAATATTTTATGACCCGAAACTCCGAGACCTAGGCATCTTGATGAATAGGTCGACAAGGAATAAAGTCGGGGGAGATAAGGGCCAAAATACAGATAAAATACCTATACCTTTTATTCATTCTTTATTCAGTTTGGGACCTATTTTTGGTTCCACTTTTTATTCATCAAATAAAGAAACTTTGTACATGAAAGTTGTAGATAAGTAATAAAGAAAAATACAAAATTGATTTCACAGAAAAATAATACACAGATAAAAAGTTATGGCCTAAATAAAAATCCAGAATCCCAACTTCCCAGACTTGTATCTCACA
Organism: Ottelia alismoides; assembly: GCA_037367405.1. Taxonomy (NCBI): domain Eukaryota; kingdom Viridiplantae; phylum Streptophyta; class Magnoliopsida; order Alismatales; family Hydrocharitaceae; genus Ottelia; species Ottelia alismoides. The sequence continues at coordinate 1,450,324 of JAZKJV010000939.1, read as the reverse complement.
AATGAAAACTCCAAATGCATCAAACTCATCTTTAATTGTATATAGAATAAAATAATCTATTTAATGGTGGTGGTTTCACATTTATCGGAGCTACGGTTTGAAAGTTGAGTTTTGGACCCATATTGTATAAGTGTACAGATTAAAATATTCGATTTATTCTTTATTCATTATTTTTATATTTTTATATTTTTATAATCTTGTAAATATTACTTATAATAATTATGTGCATTAAAATCAGAATAAAAATGCAAAGAAAATTCAAAATAAAAATAAACATATATAGATCATACAGGTATTATACCTATATGTATATCTATACAATATATTCCTTTATTTTATTAAATATCAAAACATATCAGAAAAATAAGATAAAAATATATTTGTGTACATAAAAGTATTTTATAATTTTACAAAATAAGAAATAAAAATAATAAAATTAAAATCACATATTAAAAATCAAATAGTCAAATATACAAATAATATACCTATATAGGGGTATAAAAGCAACTTGTAAAAATAAATATCATAAAAATAATTAAAAATCAGAATAAAATAATTTATAAAATTATAAACACTTTTTTATTTATAACCTAAATAAAATAATACCATTTGCTTTTTTAAAATGATTTTAGAAATATTTTTTCTCCAGGTTTTTCCTGGTTGGTCCACGTGGACCAACCAGGGGGCTAGGAGAGTTGACCTCGGTCAACTCTCTGCCCAACACCTGGGTTGTGTCAGAGCTATGTTTTGACCCAACTTCTCCCTTTTTTCGAGGACATCTCTTTCACCCTTTGGTGATGGTGTCTTCTGGACATCTCTTCCCCTATCATCCCTCAAACTCGCCCTAGCCTTATCTCGGGCCGAGAATCATCACAACGCCTCGTGCGCTTCGATATTCGAGCCGCCTCCACCACCTTTCAAAACCAAAGCCACCTTCTTCCTCTTCCTCTTTGAACCACTCTACGGCCTAGCTTAGACATCCAGGTGATAGTTGCGGATCTCCGGTGACAGGGGAGCTCTCCCAACTCCTTGTAGAGGTACGGTGACGCCAGGAGTCGGATTCCAAGCCACCTCCGGCCACTTGGCCGTCGAGGTCCAAACCTTGGGCTTACCAGCCCTTGAGGTACGTTTTTCTACATTTTTTTGCTTTAATCTTTTCCTTATAGCAGCAGTACTCTTTCCTACCATTCCTTTTCGAGTTACACCCATCCAATCACAACCAGCCCTCCCTCGCCGGAGTTCGCTCCGGCGAGTTCCATCTCGCCATTCCACCACCTTCCGCGCATCCCCCATCGCACTTACAAGCTGGCCGAGACGTGCTCTCGAGCCCTTTGCATCTCGTAGGTACTGGACATTGACGCCTAACCACCTGGGGGAGGTATCTCGAGCTGCTGGAGAAGGACGCCGCCGCCGCCCGCGCACCGTTGCTGCCCGCGCGCGCCTGTGCAGACCAGAACAAGGGGGAGGGGGCAAGCTAGAGCCGCCGTTGATCTCACCCCTCCCCATTGATCAGGGTTGTCCGCGTCTGAGGGAAGCCCCACCGTCCGATCTTCTCTCATCCAAGAGCATCCACGCACGCCACGTGGATTAGTGGGGGATTTTGCGCCCAAGCCCCCACGTTTTTGCGTAATTTCCAGCAAATCTTTAAACTTTCATTTGCGCTTTAATTAGTCTGTAGAATTTACTAAAGACCCCCCCTGCATTTTGTAATATTGTGTATTCGCCCCCGCCTGGCGCACGTGCTCGTCACGTGTACTGGGCATTTTGCAAGGGGACCCCGGCCACTTTTTATATTTAGTTTCAGTACTTAAACTTTCAGTAGCAGTTATAAAGGTTGTGGCATTTTTGCAACTGTTCCCCTAGCCTTTTGAAGTATAACACTTTAGCCCCTCCCAGGCGTGTGCATCGTACGTGCTTGGGTGGGTATTTTGCACGGAAAGGGTTGCAAGTTTTGTAATTTCATTTTGGTCCAGAAAATATTTTAGTCAGTTCAAAACTTTTGCGAAAATTGCAGGCGTGCCCCTGACTTTCCTGATTACTACACAAATGCCCCTGCCGGGCCTTTAACTTGTGTTTGCTTGCCCTATTTATTTAAGGCCTCATTTTAATTCCAAAAATTCTAAAAATTCGAACTTAAGCTCATGTTGGCTTGTACTTTGTCGCCATATTTTTAGTTTTTGATTTTATTCTGTTTTCATATTTATTAAAAATCAAAAACATGCTTTTTATTCACTGTCTAGCTTAGGAAATACCAAAAAAATATCAAAATACCTCGAAAATTCCAAAAAAATTCCCAAGTGTGTCTTTTATCCTATTTTAGTGTCAATCCAAAAATCACTAAAAATCTCAAAAGAAAAACCTTACAAATTCAAAAATACTCAAAAACTTCAAAAAAATATATAAAATCAAAGAAAACTCCAAAAATTACAAACTCAGTTCCTATTTACTCTATATTTTATTACCTTTATTTGAAAATTAGTTTGAAAATATTTTGTGGCTCTTTGCTATTTTTAACTCTCATTTTATCTCAAGCCAGTAGCTTTGTCACTGTTTTGACTTGTTTTGCTATTTAAAAATACCAAAAACACCTTGAAAAATACCCAAAAATCACAAAAACAGTAAAAAATCCTAAAAATATCAAAAACATTTTATTTCTGAATTTTTGGTTATTTTTGCACATTTTTATAAATACTTTATCTTGTCTTTTATTACATTGTTTTTATATTCCAATATTGAAAAAATATAAAATATAAAATTATAAAAATCAGAAAATTAAAAATCAAAATACCAAATTAAAAATTAAATAAAAAAATAATAAAAATAAAAGAAAACCCACAAAAAACATTTGCTTGCTTGCTTAGTGTAGACACTTAACATACATTCACTTGTGCACATTTATTTGAATTACCCTGTTTGCTCCCTATGTTCGAATTCTCTGCATACTTGGCCTTTACATCATTTTTGCAGAGTTAAAAATAAATTTTAACTCCACATTTGTTTCTATTTCCTTGATCTATAGTGTGGATTAATTGTTGATTAATTTCAAGAGTAGATTGGTCAACACTTCGACGGTGTTCCCACCTTGTGTGGAACACAAGACCGATTGATTTTCGAGATTATCAATGGCTAGTGAAGCCAAGGAGATGGTCAAACGGAGGTGGAGATGATTGTAGGGAGCGAGATAAATAAGAAAAAATACAAGAAAAAGAAGGGGCAGAGAAACCTCATCGGGGAGGGGAACCCTGGCGGAGGACGATGCTTGGGCTGAGGCTCCGACGAGCCTCGGGTCATTGCCCAGCTGGTCAGCAAGCCAGCGAGCTCGGAGGTGCGCAGAGACACCGGGACACGGCGGAGCACCGCCGTGGGTCGACACCAGGCTGAAACCATCTTCGCCTCGACATTCTGCCCCCTCCGCTGTCATCGGAGGGGCGGAGGAAGCTAGGTTTTAACCCAATAACAGTGGACAAAGGTCGTAAGCGGCCGGAGGTGGGCTTATATAGGTGGAGAAGGTCAGGCGTTACAAAGGGGAGAAGGCGTTTTCGAGTGGAGATTTTGATGGTTGGGCGTAATGGCGAGGGGATTCGGAGGTTACGTGAGGATGGTGGGAGTAAGGGCAATGGAGGGGAGGCGTTAGGAGAGGAAGGCGATGGCTGGAGCGACGTCCAAAAATGGAAGGGGCGTTGTGTTGGAGACGCGTAACGGCAGGGGGCGAGATGCACGGGAGGAAGACGATGATGAACGAGCCGTTGGATCTCTCGACCCAACGGTCGTGGTTGGGGTGCTTGCGGAGGGCCACGATCAGATCCTAGGATATAATCGTGTGGCTAGGAAATAGGCGGGAATGAACGGCGGAGATGATGGTGGTAATGGCGTGATCCAACGGCCCAGGAGAGGCGTCAGGTGTCGAGTGGGGAAGCGGGCCACGTGGACGCTCCAGAGAGCGCCACGTGGCCCAATAAGAAAATTCAGAGAATAATTATAAAGAAAAATAGAAAAGAAATAGTTAGAGGCCGAATTAGGAAAAAGTCAAAACATGAAAGTTTCTCGTCTCGACGCGATCTACAACTTTCATGTAGGTCAAAAAGAGGTCAATTGTACAAAACGTATTTTTGGGGGTATTTTTAAAAGGATAAAAATACCCATTTTGTGGTTTTGAGACATTTGTGTATTTTTTTAGTGCTTTTAAAGGTCAGTGAATTATAGACAACTTATCTACCTAATTTTTAGGGGTTTTTAATAATAAAATAATTACAAGAAAATTAAAAGAAATTAAATTCAATAAATCAATGGTAGTTTATACACAATATGATACATGATAAAAACAAGGAATTAGAGGGTATTTTTATTGGTTTGATTGAGCAGGAGTTTTAATGTGTGGCTTTTAGAATGATGAATTCGAGATTCATCATACCTTTATACTTAAACCATGCTTATCCTCGAGCATCTAAAGAATGAAGGAGTCAGATTAATTCCTGACAGTGCGCGTGAAATTTTCAAGGCTTGCTCTTTCGAAGACCCTTGACCTAAGTGATCCTAAAATTCCGGGTTTATCCAAGCCTTAGTCAGAAGGAATCCAACTTCTCTAATTACCAGACTCTCTTTTTGTACATATCATATAAGGCAATGACATTTAGTGTACTGCATTTCATGAGAGCCGAGTCGATGCATCACTCAAAGTTCCAGTCCCAAAGACTCTCCTCTAGAACCTATCCTAAATACTAGGAAATAAATCTATTCTTGCTTCAGTCAACCATCTCCTTAGTTTGTCAGACTTGAAATGTTGATGGACGGCCACATGATGGAGGTAATGGGATTGTGTCTATTTTTCTCACCCTCACATTGGAACAAGGGGCCTCTCAAGTGCCTTTTACTCAACACATGTAAATTATTATTCTGTTGATCAATGTATCCGTTAAGAGAGTTGGAGTCATCTGCACTTGTTTTTCTGGGAGTACACCGGGGTGTGTCTTTTCTGAGTATCTAAGATGCCTTCGACACCCAGACTTGTATCGCTTATGATGCAGGGCCCTTTTTGTGGTGTCAGCCTGACTCCTTGGTCTTAATTAGCTCTTGGTCCAAGTAGACACTTTGAAAATGTTTGAGAGCGCTCGCCATTGGTGGAAGCTCATTTGTATTTTGACTTTGATATTCAAAGCTTTTCTTTGACATTTCATTTCTTTTTGTTGGCTAGCTCCACTGCTTTTACCAAAGACTGGCGCACACTGATCAACAAATTCTTTTAAATTTTATCACACCCTGGCACATAGGTAAATATCAAAGAGATATCATATGAATCTTGTTCACATACTGGCTAGGGTTTTGCTGACGCTCAGGTTTTACGAAGCCTTCATTAACTTTATCCCATCCTCAGATATCATTAGATCGGGTCTAAACTTAAATCTCTCGTTCTAGTTCCTCAGGTGATATCTCAACTCAACTCATCAATCATGCAGTTGTGGAAGTGATTGTGCTGATCATATTTTCTTGAAGGTAGAGATGAAGAGTGCAATATAGCACTCAAATCTTTCAAACCAGGAAGTGTGGATATTTAAGTTATAAAAACCCGAATGACTAAGTCATGTTAACTCAGACTCTCAAGATCACCGAAATCCAGTGTCCTCAAAATCCACAAGCCTTGAGTGAGTGTGAATGTGTCAGGATACACCAACTCCTTAGGTTAGTGATTTTTTTGTGATTTTTGGTTTTTACAGATTTTTCTGGGTTTTAATTTTTTTTAATTATTCCTCGGAGAGACAATGACTGGCCCAGGCTCAAATAAAAGTATCCACTCTCAGCCAGTATGGTGTAAGTACGGGCTGAGGCCCGTGTTACTTGAGGACAGGGCCATATGCGATGTCCTCTAAACCACCCACTCTGCTAAGGGAGACCGAGGTTCCCTCACTGAAAATGTCTACTAAGCCTAGTAGTCAGAGTCAAATTCCAATGAAGAGTTTTTTTAACAGGAATATTTACAAAAATTAATCCCTCAATTTTAATAATTTTTACAGGTTTTTACTCAGTTCATTAGTTTACCAATACCCCAGCTCGAAAATAAATTTTAAAAAGTTTTAAAAACGCGAGCTACGGCTAAAGTAAATATACAGTAATATACGGTATACCCCCTGTACTTAAAATTTGCTATGTCCTCATAGCACAAGTGCCATGAAGTCAAGGCTTTGTTCAAGTATATGGTGATATAGCGGAACTGAGGAGGAGGGTCCCCCTATACTTAGGCCAAAATCAGCTTAAGTACAAGAAGACAGACGAGAGCGGGATGAGTAGGTAGGTCCCCCTTATACTTAGGCTACAAATATCCTAAGCAAAGTCTGGGTTAGGGGGGAGTGTTCTATGATACAAAGGTGAGGGGGAGGGGGTTCGTGAAATATACACACAAAGAGAGAGAGATAGAGATAGAGATAGAGGGAGAGAGAGAGAGAGTGAAATATACAAGGGGAGATGGTGGGGGGTGAGTATGTGCAAGTGTAGATGTGTGGGGGGGTTTGTGTACAACATGCAAAACTGGAAATAAATATGCAGATGCAATATTTCTTTTACAATATGCAATGCAGGCTGTCCGATCTAAAATTCCTATAATTTCTTCCTAATTTATTTTGCGGCCTTTTCAGCGGAAGCTCCCGACTTCACGCCTCCATGAGGATCAAGCATCCTCGATCATCATGGGCCCTGCCAGAAAAGAGACAAGTTAGGCATACCGAGGAATTAAATCAACAGATATGATGCAAAAATTTATGCATGAAATGAGGTCCTAAAAATATTAAAATTATTCAAGAAAAGATCAAAATTCAAAAATTAAGAAAAGCCGTATCCGCGGTAACGGCGCCATTTGATGAACGTCAAATTCGCCTATTTAATAATCTAAAATAATGTCATAGTATAGGAGGCGACTTTGGTTCAACAAAAACCACGAACTTTGAATGTCGTGGAATATTTTAACTTGGCAAGTCTACCAAGGTCGAACACAGGGACACGGCTGCCTAATGTGTTTATCGAATTTCGATTCATGATGGCACAATGTTGGTTAATTTCGATTTCAAGTCCTCATGATGGATTATGCAAATTACAAAGTAAAGCAAAGATGCATGCATTTTTTATCGGTTTTTATGCAAATTATAAAATGATGCATGAGCAAATATGCAAGAGAAATTATGTACAGATTAAAGACTACAATTATACCCTAAAATGTGAGCAACACAATATAGAATGAAATCAGAGTCAATTTGAACACATCAATAAAAATCGGTCTTCAGATCAAAGCAAGACAAGAAGAGCATGGTCCCAATTTTCACATAAAAATTCACTTTAATTAAAACAATGTCAAATGAGATAATTAAGCATGCTAAAATGTAGATGACAAGACAAGGGTCAAAACGACACTAAAATCATGCAATTTGGACCTACGATGCTCAAGTTATGCTGAAAACAGTGTAGGGGCATAATTGTAATAAAAATGCAATACAAATAAAGGATAAATATTGCATTTAGGTCCCTGGAAGGACCTAAATGAAATTAATGAAAACTCTCTGGGCCCATTTGCAATTTTTCCATGCGTGCAGAGGCATATTTGTAATTTCCAAAAAGTTACAGGGCTTCCCTGTAAAATACCCCAGGCGCGCACGTGACGCACGCGCCTGGAGGACCAAAATGTAATTAGCATTTCTTTCGGGGTCCATCGTGCAAAATACCTAGCGCCTCACGTGCAAGGCACGCGAGGGCTAGGCTCGGGTCACAGCCGCAGGTTCGGGCCACGTAGACACTTCTGAAGGTTTCGCGCGAGGCTCGGATGACCCGAGCCTGTAGGTCGGGGAAGAGGCTCGGGTCCACCACGTGGCATCATCAGAGCCGTCCGATTAGGAGGATCAGACGGTGCCTGTATTATCATCCTCCTCCGCGGGTCACCAGAGGAGGCGGGGCTCCGGCGACACGCGAAGAGCTCCGCCGAGCCCCAGAGGATAGCCTGAGGGTCGGCGAGGGTAACGGCAAGTCTGGCGGAGGTCTTGGATGCCCAGCGAAGCCCCGATGACGATCAGAGCTCGGATTCCATAGAGGTTCACCGGAGAAGAAAAGCTTGATGGAGGTCTGATCTGAACTCCGGCTATTGAATGTTCCTACAGTGGTTAGTATAGCCGAAGAAAGTGTCAGGGGTTGTGCGAAGGGTTTGTGAGTGAAATGAGAGCCGGCGGAGGTGGAGAAGGTGGGGGCTCATAGGAGTCCTCCGCCGTGGGGACGGAGGAGTGGAGTCGGAGCGCGGTGGGGTTCTGACGAAAGGAGATGGTAGCGCGAAGGTGGCTGATGGTTGGTGAAGCTAAGGAGATGGTCAAACAAAGGTGGAGATGATTGTAGGGAGCGAGATAAATAGGAGAAAATATAAGAAAAAGAAGGAGCAGAGGAACCTCATCGGGGAGGGGAACCCTGGCGGAGGATGATGCTTGGGCTGAGGCTCTAACGAGCCTCGGGTCGTTGCCCAGCTGGTCAGCAAGCCAGCGAGCTCGGAGGTGCGCGGAGACACCGGGACACGGCGGAGCACCGCCGTGGGTTGACACCAGGCTGAAACCATCTTCGCCTCGACATTACGCCCCCTCCGTTGTCACCGGAGGGGCGGAGGAAGCTAGTTTTTAACCCAATAACAGTGGACAAAGGTCGTAAGCGGCTGGAGGTGGGCTTATATAGGTGGAGAAGGTCAGGCGTTACAGAGAGGAGAAGGCGTTTTCAAGCGGAGATTTTTATGGCTGTGCGTAATGGAGAGAGGATTCGGAGGTTACGCGAGGATGGTGGGAGTAAGGGCAATGGAGGGGAGGCTTTAGGAGAGGAAGGCGATGGCTGGAGCGACGTCCAAAAATGGAAGGGGCGTTGTGTTGGAGACGCGTAACGGCAGGGGCGAGATGTGTAGGAGGAAGACGATGATGAATGAGCCGTTGGATCTCTCGATCCAACGGTCGTGGTTGGGGCGCTTGCGGAGGGCCACGATCAGATCCTAGGATCTGATCGTGTGGCTAGGAAATAGATGGGAATGTTCGGTGGAGATGATGGAGGTAATGGCGTGATCCAACGGCTTAGGAGAGGCGCGGGTGTCGAGAGGGGAAGCGGGCCACGTGGACGCTCCAGAGAGCGCCACGTGGCCCAATAAGAAAATTCAGAGAATAATTATAAAGGAAAAGAGAAAAGAAATAGTTAGAGGCCGAATTAGGAAAAATCAAAACATGAAATTTGCTCGTCTCGACGAGATCTACAACTTTCACGTAGGTCAAAAAGAGGTCAACTGTACAAAACGTATTTTTGGAGGTATTTTTAAAGGGATAAAAATACCCATTTTGTGGTTTTGAGATATTTTTGTATTTTTTAGTGCTTTTAAAGGTCAGTGAATTATAGACAACTTATCTACCTAATTTTTAGGGGTTTCTAATAAAATAATTACAAAGATTAGAAAAAATTAAATATAATAAATTAATTGTAGTTTATACACAATATGATACATGATAAAAACAAGGAATTAGAGGGTATTTTTATTAATTTGATTAAGCAGGGGTTTTAATATGCGGCATTTAGCATGATGAATTCGAGATTCATCATACCCCTATACTTAAACCATGCTTGTCCTCGAGCATCTAAAGAATGAAGGAGTCGGATTAATTCCTGATAGTGCGCGTGAAATTTTCAAGGCTTGATCTTTCGAAGACCCTTGACCTAAGTGATCCTAAAATTCCGGGTTTATCCAAACCTTAGTCAGAAGGAATCCAACTTCTCTAATTATTAGACTTTCTTTTTGTACATATAATATAAGGATATGACATTTAGTGTACTGCATTTCATGAGAGCCGAGTCGATGCATCACTCAAAGTTCCAGTCCCAAAGACTCTCCTCTATACCCTATCCTCAATACTAGGGAATAAATCTATTCTTGCTTCAGTCAACCGTCTCCTTAGTTTGTCAGACTTGAAATGTTGATGGACAGCCAGATGATGGAGGTAATGGGATTGTATCTATTTTCTCACCCTCACATTGGAACAAGGGGCCTCTCGAGTGCCTTTTACTCAACACATGTAAATTATTATTCTGTTGATCAACGTGTCCGTCAAGAGAGTTGGAGTCGTCTGCGCTTGTTTTTCTGAGAGTACACGGGGTGTGTCTTTTCTGAGTATCTAAGATACCTTCGACACCCAGACTTGTATCACTTATGATGCAGGGCCCTTTTTGTGGTGTCAGACCGACTCCTTGGTCTTAATTAGCTCTTGGTCCAAGTGGATACTTTGAAAATATCTGGGAGCGCTCGCCATTGGTGGAAGCTCATTTGTATTTTGACTTTGATATTTAGGGCTTTTCTTTGATATTTCATTTCTTTTTGTTGGCTAGCTCCACTGCTTTTACCAAAGATTGGTGCACACTGATCAACAAATTCCTTTAAATTTCATCACACCCTGGCACATAGGTAAATATCAAAGAGATAGCACATGAATCTTGTTCACATACTGGCTAGGGTTTTGATGACACTCAGGTTTTCCGAAGCCTTCATTAACTTTATCCCATCCTCGAATATCATTAGATCGGGTCTAAACTTAAATCTCTAGTTCTAGTTCCTCAAGTGATATCTCAACTCAACTCATCAATCATGCAGTTGTGGAAGTGACTGTGCTGATCGTATTTTCTTGAAGGTAGAGATGAAGAGTGCAATATAGCACTCAAATCTTTCAAATCAGGGAAGTGTGGATATTTAAGTTATAAAAACCCTAATGACTAAGTCATGTTAACTCAGACTCTCAAGATCACCGAAATCCAGTGTCCTCAAAATCCTCAAGCCTTGAGTGAGTGTGAATGTGTCACGAATACACCAACTCCTTAGGTTAGTTATTTTTTTTGTGATTTTTGGTTTTTACAGATTTTTCTGGGTTTTATTTTTTTTAAATTATTCCTCGGAGAGACAATGACTGGCCCAGGCTCAAATAAAAGTATCCACTCTCAGCCAGTATGGGTGTAAGTACGGGTCGAGACCCGTGTTACTTGAGGACGTGGCCATATGCGATGTCCTCTAAACCACCCACTCTGCTAAGGGAGACCGAGGTTCCCTCACTGAAAATGTCTACTAAGCCTAGTAGTCAGAGTCAAATTCCAAGGAAGAGTTTTTTTAATGGGAATATTTACAAAAATTAATCCCTCAATTTTAATAATTTTTACAGGTTTTTACTCTGTTCACTAGTTTACCAAAACCCCGGCCTGAAAATAAATTTTAAAAAGTTTTAAAAACGCGAGCTACGGCTAAAGTAAATATACAGTAATATACGGTATACCCCCTATACTTAAAATTTGCTATGCCTCATAGCACAAGTGCCATGAAGTCAAGGCTCGGTTCAAGTATTGGGTGATATAGCGGAACTGAGGAGGAGGGTCCCCCTATACTTAGACCAAAATCGGCCTAAGTACAAGAAGACAGATGAGAGAGGGATGAGTAGGCAAGTCCCCCCTTTACTTAGGCTACAAATAGCCTAAGTAAGGTCTGGGTTAGGGGGAGTGTTCTATGATACAAAGGTGAGGGGGAGGGGGTTCGTGAAATATACACACAGAGAGAGAGAGAGAGAGATAGAGATAGAGGGAGAGAGAGAGAGTGAAATATACAGGGGGAGATGGTGGGGGTGAGTATTTGCAAGTGTAGGTGTGTGTGGGGGGGGGGGGGGATTTTTTTTGTGTACAACATGCAAAACTGGAAATAAATATGCAGATGCAATATTTTTTTACAATATGCAATGCATGCTGTCCGATCTAAAATTCCTATAATTTCTTCCTGAATTCTTTTGCGGTCTTTTAGCGGAAGCTCCCAACTTCACGTCTCCATGAGGATCAAGCGTCCTCGATCATCATGGGTCCTGCCACAAAAGAGACAAGTTAAGCATACCGAGGAATTAAATCAACAGATATCATGCAAAAATTTATGCATGAAATGAGGTCCTAAAAATATTGAAATTACTCAGCAAAAGATCAAAATTCAAAAATTAAGAAAAGCTGTATCCCCGGCAACGACGTCATTTGATGAACGTCAAATTCGCCTCTTTAATAATCTAAAATAATGTCGTAGCATAGGAGGCGAATTTGGTTCAGCAAAAACCACGAACTTTGAATGTCGTGAAATATTTTAACTTGGCAAGTCTACCAAGGTCGAACACAGGGACACGACTGCCTAATGTGTTTATCGAATTTCGATTCATGAAGTCACAATGTTGGTTAATTTCGATTTCAGATCCTCATGATGGATTATGCAAATTACAAAGCAAAGCAAAGATGCATGCAATTTTTATCGGATTTTATGCAAATTATAAAGTGATGCATGAGCAAATATGCAAGAGAAATTATGTACAGATTAAAGACTACAATTATACCCTAAAATGTGAGCAACACAATATAGAATGAAATCAGAGTCAATTTGAACACATCAATAAAAATCGGTCATCAGATCAAAGCAAGACAAGAAGAGCAGGGTCATATTTTTCACATAAAAATTCACTTTAATTAAAACAATGTCAAATGAGATAATTAAGCATGCTAAAATGTAGATGACAAAACAAGGATCAAAACGACACTAAAATCATGCAATTTGGACCTACGATGCTCAAGTTATGCTAAAAATAGTGCAGGGGCATAATTGTAATAAAAATGCAATAAAAATAAAGGATAAATATTGTATTTAGGTCCCTGGAAGGACCTAAATGCAATTAATGAAAACCGTCTGGGCCCATTTGCAATTTTTCCATGCGCGTAGGGGCATATTTGTAATTTTCAAAAAGTTGCGGGGCTTCCTTATAAAATACACCATGCACGCACATGATGCACTCGCCTGGAGGACCAAAATGTAATTAGCATTTCTTCCGGGGTCCTTCGTGCAAAATACCCATCACCTCACGTGCAAGGCACGCGAGGGCTAGGCTCGGGTCACAGCTGCAGGTTTGGGCCACGCGGACACTTCTGAAGGTTTCGCGCGAGGCTCTTATGACCCGAGCCTGTAGGTAGGGGAAGAGGCTCGGGTCCACCACGTGGCATCATCAGAGCCGTTCGATCAGGAGGATCAGATGATGCATGTACTGTCATCATCCTTCGCGGGTCACCGGAGGAGGCGGGGCTCCGGCGACACGCGAAGAGCTCTGCCGAGCCCCAGAGGATAGCCTGAGGGTCGGCGAGGGTAACGACAAGTCTGGCGGAGGTCTTGGATGCCTGGCGAAGCCCCGATGACGATCAGACCTCGGATTCCATAGAGGTTCACCAGAGAAGAAAAGCTTGACGGAGGTCCGATCTGAACTCCGGCTATTGAATGTTCCTGCACTGGTTAGTATAGCCGAAGCAAGTGCCAGGGGTTGTGCGAAGGGTTTGTGAGTGAAATGAGAGCCGGCAGAGGTGGAGAAGGTGGGGGCTTAGAGGAGTCCTCCACCGTGGGGACGGAGGATTGGAGTCAGAGCGCGGTGGGGTTCTAACGGAAGGAGATGGTAGCACGAAGGTGGCTGATGGCTGGTGAAGCTAAGGAAATGGTCAAACGGAGGTGGAGATGATTGTAGGGAGCGAGATAAATATGAGAAAATACAAGAAAAAGAAGGGGCTGAGAAACCTCATCGGGGAGGGGAACCCTGGCGGAGGACGATGCTTAGGCTGAGGCTCCGACGAGCCTCGGATCGTTGCCCAGCTGGTCAGCAAGCCAGCGAGCTCGGAGGTGCGCGGAGACACCGAGACACGGCGGAGCACCGTTGTGGGTCGACACCAGGCTGAAACCATCTTCGCCTCGACATTCCGCCCCCTCCGCTGTCACCGGAGTGGCGGAGGAAGCTAGGTTTTAACCCAATAACGGTGGACAAAGGTCATAAGCGGCCGTAGGTGGGCTTATATAGGTGGAGAAGGTCAGGCGTTACAGAGGGGAGAAGGCATTTTCGAGTGGAGATTTTGATGGTTGGGCGTAATGGCGAGGGGATTCGGAGGTTACGCGAGGATGGTGGGAGTAAGGGCAATGGAGGGGGGGCGTTAGGAGAGGAAGGCGATGGCTGGAGCGACGTCCAAAAATGGAAGGGGCGTTGTGTTGGAGACGTCTAACGGCAGGGGGCGAGATGCGCGGGAGGAAGATGATGATGAACGAGTCGTTGGATCTCTCGATCCAACGGTCATGGTTGGTGCGCTTGCGGAGGGCCACGATCAGATCCTAGGATCTGATCGTGTGGCTAGGAAATAGGCGGGAATGAACGGTGGATATGATGGAGGTAATGGCGTGATCCGACGACCTAGGAGAGGCGTCGGGTGTCGAGAGGGGAAGCGGGCCACGTGGACGCTCTAGAGAGCGCCACGTGGCCCAATAATAAAATTTAGAGAATAATTATAAAGAAAATTAGAAAAGAAATAGTTAGAGGTCGAATTAGGAAAACGTCAAAACATGAAAGTTGCTCGTCTCGACGAGATCTACAACTTTCATGTTGGTCAAAAAGAGGTCAACTATACAAAACATATTTTTGGGGGTATTTTTAAAGGGATAAAAATACCCATTTTGTGGTTTTGAGATATTTTTGTATTTTTTAGTGCTTTTAAAGGTTAGTGAATCATAGACAACTTATCTACCTAATTTGTAGGGGTTTTTAATAATAAAATAATTACAACAAAATTAAAAAGAATTAAATACAATAAATTAATGGTAGTTTATACACAATATGATACATGATAAAAACAAGGAATTAGAGGGTATTTTTATTGGTTTGATTAAGCAGGGGTTTTAATATGCGGCTTTTAGCATGATGAATTCGAGATTCATTAAGCACCTCCTGTGCATGGTTCCCCTTGCCGCCCATGTGCGTGGTGCCCTCCAAGCACCTCCTACCCATGTGACATCCCTGACGGGTGTGAAGCCCAGTGACACCCCTGTGTGTGGTGCGTGGTGCATTCCTTGCCGCTGTAAAGCTTCTGTGATGCACCGGTTGTGCGTGAAGACTGTGATCCCCCCTTGTGCGCGTTGTGCCTCCTGTCAGTGAAGTTCTCTGTCCGTGTGAGCACGAAGCTTCTGTCCGTTAAGCTCTGGCCTTGGTGGTATCTGTGAGTTCTCTTCCCTTCTTGCTTGTGGTGTGCTTGTGCTTGTCTTGAGATTTCATGGAGTCTGAGAATACTGCGGATGTGATAACTATTAAATGGATAATGTGCCGACTCATGTCACAACCGTGAAGTTAACGGAAACAAACTATATGATGTGGTCTGTGGCAATGGAGGTTGCCTTAGCTTCACGTGGTAGGGGAGGATATATAGATGGTCGAAAAAATTCTTGCGGTCACTGACAAGTCATATGCACAGTGGTACATTGAGGATAACCAATGCCGAAATTGGATCATCAATGATGTATCCTCTGATATTCAACCACTCATTCTTCAGAAGAAGTCTGCCAGAGACCAGTGGCTTACCCTCAAGAGCATGTATGGGCAGAAGAAGCAAGACATCCGTAAGTACCAATTGAGCAAGGATGTTTATACTATGAGACAAGGAGAGATGATTGTTGCTGGATATTATGCTTCGTTAAAGACCAAGTAGGAAGAGATCGATTACTACTGTGATGATACTTGGACTAGTCCTACGGATCAAAAAATACTGGGATGAGACTTGGAAGCAGAGAATCTTTATTTTTCTTGGAGGACTGAATGCTGAGTTTGAGGCAACTAGAAGCCAACTCCTGACATGTGGGATTGGGTCTGATATTGAAGATATCTATCATGTTGTTGAGTCCGAGGAACAACGACGTACTGTTATGAAAGACGACCAGGTATCTCAGTTTGAAAGATCTGCCTTGTTAACGAAAGGGGGCAAGAGTGGGTATTGGAAGGACAAGAAATGTGGACACTGCAAGAAGACTAGGCACGGGATTGACTACTGCTGGGAACTTCATCCTGAAAGAAATATGAACAAAGGAAAAAAATCACGTGCAATGACTGCCGAAGGAAAGAGATTGACAGTTGATCAGATCAAGGATCTGCATGCATATGTCCAGAAGATATCAGTCTCTGATAACATCAAGGGAGATGTTGATGTCATCAATGCTGCCATGGATGCTACAACCCACCAAGGTAAAAATATTTTTCATGATGAATGGATTACTGACGGTGGAGCGTCTGACCATATGACGGAAAATTCTAAGATGTTTCACGAATATAAACTCGCTTCAGGATGGGATCGAGTTAATTTAGCTGATGGATCCTCTGTAACGGTGGCTGGCAAAGGAAGTATATCTATCATCGATCAATTTATCCTGAAGAATGAACTCCATGTACATGATTTTCCAGTCAGTTTATTATCTGTTTATCGCATTGCTAAGGACCTTCACTGCCGTTTAATTTTTGATGAAAATACTTGTGTTCTGCAGGACTTGAGGACGGGGAAGAAGATTGGGATTGGTTTGGTAGTTGATGGCATGTACTGTCTTCCTGCTAGGATCGTATCATCTTGGGTTGATGCCTCTAATGGTAACAGACATAAAGATGTTGGTGAACTGAAGAAATGGCATGATCATCTGGGACATCGTGGTTACTCTACTCTTTCTGTTTTATTTCCTAGTCTATGCAGTAAAGTGGACCATGATTCTTTCTCTCGTGAAGTTTGTCAGTTATCAAAACACACTAGAACTATCTATCCTATTTCGAATAGTAGAAGCACTGCTCCTTTTCAACTGATTCATTCGGATGTTTGGGGTCCTTCAAGTGTGACGAGTTTGGGAGATCATAAATATTTTCTTACATTCGTCGATGATTTTTCCCGCTATACCTATGTGTACCTAATGAAGAGTCGAAGTGAAGTTCCAAAAATTGTTAGAGATTTTGTTCTCATGGTTGAAAACCAGCATGATACCATGATCAAAAACTTACGGTCAGATAATGCTAAGGAATATTTGGAAATGTCTCTTCAGACTTTTCTTCGAGAAAAAGGGATTTTGCATGGAACTTCTTGCAGCTATACTCCCCAGCAAAATGGCGTTGCTGAGCGGAAAAATAGATATCTTTTAGAAGTCACACGTGCTCTTTTATTTCAACATAATGTCCCCAAGAGTTTTCGGGGAGACGCAGTGCTTACTGCCACTTACCTTCTTAACTGACGGCCCTCTATTGTTAATAAAAAGAAGGTCCCTTTCTCTTTTTTGCATCCTGAGATATCACCCTTTGCTCTTGCTCCTCGTGTGTTTGGTTGTGTGTGTTTTGTTCACAATTCTGGTCCTGGCAAATGGAAGTTGGATCCTCAAGCCATCAAGTGCATTTTTCTTGGCTATTCTTCTAGACAAAAGGGGTATAAATGTTATGATCCATTATCGAGAAAATTATATGTAAGTAAAGATGTCACTTTTCATGAATGTGAATCTTACTACGGGAAGTCTCCTTCTCAGGGAGAGTCCAAGGATAATATCACCAACACTTATTTTTTGGATGATTTTTTGAATCCATATGATGATCATGGAGATAAAATTACCGATGGTAACAACAGTGGCAGTGACATGGTTATGGATGATCTGAATGGACAAGAAGAGATATTAGATGCTACGAGAGATTGTCTACTACCAAATCAACATCCCAATCCCTCCCCGGATGATCCAAGTTCCGACGACTCTGTAAGTAGTTCCTCTTCACCTGATATTCAAATCGTTGAAACTAATGTTATGCGTACTGACATGGACGGGGATGATGGCAATCTGAACGATGACCATCCCGTCACTATGCGCAAGGCATCCATATCAATCAGGCCTTTTACTCGGTATCTCGTGGAAGATTTTGTCTCCTACTCGAAGGTGAGTTCGAGTTATAAAAGCTTTCTTACTCTTCTTGATTCTAATGATCTTCCAAGGAATGTGGCCGAGGCAAAGGGTGATCCAAGGTGGGTGTGTGCGATGGACGATGAAATGGCAGCTCTAAAAAGGAATGACACCTGGGATGTTGTGGACATTCCAAAAGGTGCTCATCCGGTTGGGTCTAAATGGGTCTACACGATTAAGTATAATTCTGCTGGAAAAGTAGACAGATTCAAAGCACGGTTAGTTGCAAGAGGGTATAGCCAGAAGTACGGGATAGACTATCTTGAGACATTTGCTCCTGTGGCCAAAGTGAATACAGTCTGTATCATTATCTGCCTGGCTATGCAGTTCTCTTGGAGGATGTATCAGCTAGATGTCAAGAATGTGTTCTTAAATGGAAATCTTAAAGAGGAAGTCTACATGAAAATGCCCCCTGGATATATAGAACTGAGCAAGTGTTGTAGATTGAAGAAAGCGTTGTACGGTCTTAAGCAGTCGCCTAGAGCTTGGTTCGAGCAATTGAGGATTGTAATGATCACTAATGGCTATCACCAGGTAAATGGGGACCATACTCTCTTCATTAAAAAGGGGGCAAAAAAATTTCTGTTCTTTTGGTATATGTAGATGATATGATTCTGACAGGTAATGATGATGCAGAAATATTCCGCCTAAAACAGGTTCTTGCTACAGAGTTTGAACTTAAAGATCTTGGTAGGCTACAATACTTCCTTGGTATTGAGATGGCAAATTCCCATGGTGGCTTGTGTTTGAATCAACAAAACTATACGCTCAATTTACTCCAGGACTCTAGTCTGCTCGGATGCAAGCCGGTCACTACTCCTACAGACGCTAACCATAAACTCAACAAAGCAGATGGCGAACCTCTCAATGAAGCTCTAATAGGAAGGTATCATAAACTTGTTGGTAAATTAATTTACCTCACTCTCACAAGACCTTACATTACCTACGCCGTAAATGTGGTAATCCAATTCATGCATGCACCCACAACAGTTCATATGAATGCAATTAGCAGAATTTTATGCTACGTCAAGAATTTCCCAGGTAAAGGCCTTATGCTCAGATAACAAGATAGTGTGAGCATTGAAGGCTACACTGATGCGGATTGGGCTGGATCTGTGGATGATAGACGATCAACATCAGGGTATGCTATTTACCTATGTGGTAACCTGGTCATATGGCGAAGCAAGAAATAGAATGTTGTCTCCAGATCTAGTGCTGAGGCCAAATACAGAGCCATTGCAAATGGAGTCACTGAGGTCGTATGGTTGAAACTTCTCCTAGCAGAGTTGGGTGTTGAACTAATCATGCCGTTGAAGATGTTCTGTGATAATAAAGCTGCCATAAACTTAGCAAATAATCCTGTTATGCATGACCAAACGAAGCATGTGGAAATAGACAAACATTTTATACGTGAGAAGATTGACGATGGTCAGTTGTGTCTTCCCTACTTGAAATATGATGATCAGATTGCGGATCTCTTCACGAAGGGGGCTGCCTACGGTGATTTTTGAGCAGAATGTAGGCAAGTTGGACATGGTCGATATGTATGCCCAACTGGAGGGGAAGTGTTGAGTTGTATTATTTAAATGGGTAAACAGGTCTTTGGATGAGGGACCGTTTACCCACCGCCTTATAAATGTACTCATCCCCCCTCCTTTCTAGTTAACTTAGTGAAGAGAGAACCCAAATACCTTGAGAAGGTGATTAGGGTTCATGTGCGCCCCCGTGGTTTTCCCCTCGCCGTAGGGTTTTTCATGTAAATCCTAGAGTTATTCCTTGCTTTATCTAATTCTTGTAATCAACAAGTATAAAAATATTATAATTATTAAAAGTTAATATAATATATAATTGATGTCGCATCACATTTATCATTCCAACCTCTCCAACCATCTTAACCATCCAAACAACTACTATTCACATGAGGTTGCTCCAACCTAGAGGCGGACATAAATATTACCCAGGTGAGGCACGTGCCTCCCTTAAGAATTGGGGAGATTTCAATTATGGTCAACCAATGCAACATATAGCCACTTTAAAAAACCAGAATATTGGTGAAAAGCACCCCCACGATCTGCCCTCCCAGTGCCCCTCATCCTCCCATGCCCCTTTCTCCTCTCTTGCCCCACATCTTCCTGTGCCCCTCTACCTCCTCATTCCCATGCAACGAGCCCTCCAGTGCCGGCATGTCCCTCTCCATCCCGTGCACGACATATTCTGTGGTTGTAACGAACCCGATCGTCCGAAAATGTTGCGGAAGCGAGAAACTCGACGGACATCTCGGGAACGTTACTCATAGCATCAATCATAGCATAAAAGAGCAGTAAAGAACCATCTAAAAAAACTTTTCCATAACATAATAAGGTCACATTTCCAAGAGTTTTTTAATTAAATAAATTAGATGAAATCGTATCCACGATTTCCTTATTCCAGTGGGCATAAAAGACATCATCCCAAGCAAACTCACAGTAGTTCCATACCGATCCTACTTCTCGAAGACTGGATCGGCTCCCTTAAAGCGCTAATGGTCTAATCCTCACGTTCTCCTGAAAATGTTAGCAAAACATGTTATGAGCATAAAGCTCAGTATGTGCCGAGTTGGGGTCAAGCCGGCTAGCGTAGAAAACAAGTCTCAAAAGCCATTATCATATAAATCATAATCAACTTATTCAATGCATATAACTAAATTTCTTCATAACCATGAATGACATAGCATATTCGCACATATACCCCTAAGTTTTACCATATTTGCAAGTATGCCCATAATATTTCATAAATTGCACTTGCGCACTTAACAATAACATAATTGCACGTGTACCCTTAAAATTACTATAAATGATAAATATGCACAAACCATTGACATAAATTGCATATATGTCCATAACATTACCTAAGTTTCATTCTTGCACTTAACTTTAACGGAACTTACACATAAGTCCATAACAGTAACATAATTGCATATATGCACATAACATTAACATATATTGCACATATGCCTATGATATTTTTCATGTTTAGAGTGGTCTTGATTGTTACTTCTTAGGCGGCTTTGATGGCTTTGATGGCTTACCGCCGGCACAAGCGGTTCATACAATACATAACATGACAGTGTAGCTACAACTGTAGAGGACTTATCTTTTGCCTCACGCCCCCGGAAGGCGTTGGCCCTTTAGGCCCTTTCGACCCCTTAGTTCGAGTCGATGTCAAAATTATAATATCATCTGGATACATTTACTTTTATTTAGAAAAAAAAATATTTCAATAGTCATTCTTTAATACATACTATTCCATACTTGATGTCATCATATTGGCTTGGAAATGACCATTCATTATTTCCGAATTACTCTCTCAATTTTCACGTCAATACACCATTATAATGTCAATTAAGAAAACACATTAATTTCCACTCCTGACGCAAAGGCATATAATTCAAAATCAATCACTTAGGTTAACATCTATCATCAATTAAAGAAACAACATTATCGATAATAACATCTTTTTTTTATTGGAACAAGTCCAAGAGATAAGTTTAACTGGTTCTATGTAGTTCTAGCAACAAAAAAAACAATCAAGTTATCACCTGGTTTATTTTACCCGGATGCAGAAAATCAACATGTAATATTAAGACAATAGTTCTGATATTGTGAAAATATCCTAAAATAAAGGTACTCATAAGAATTTGTTTCCAGTTTCGAAAAGAATTATATGACACTTGCTTTTTGGAACTATACTTTTATTTCCCGTAGGAGAGGTAATCAAGAGAAAGGAAGTAACTGCACGTGGAGCAACCGTGTTTCAAAACAGATCTGTATTTTGCAATTATTATTCTAATTATTAGAGCAAAGAAAAATGTTGACGGGTTAATATTACCCATGCCTATTTTCATGAAAAGCGGATGTTCAATGTGATCTAAATATTAAAAGATCTTCCAGAAATCCAACTGGGGCGTCGTTATGTCATTGCAAGGTCGTCTAGTTCATCCGTAAATAAAATACAGGGATATTATCAGGGACGGAATCCGTATACATAAAAGTTACCTAAGGGTTCAACACTATATCGATAAGACAAAATTCTAAATTAAGGATCAACGCACAACTCACTCGATGATCCTATGTGTTCGACACATACCTCGTCGACGTAAGATATTCGTCGACCAAGATTCCGCCAAATCCGGACCGTTGTCGGCCACGTCGTTGATCCTTCGATTTCGCCGGATCAAACTCCGATGTTGATGGAGAGCGTTGTCGATGCCGGATTCAAGAACGACGTGACGAAAATATCGTCGGCGGCCTCTTTCTCTCTCTTCCTCTTTCTTTCTCTCTCTCTCTAGAAGTCTCTCACGTGTAAGCAAGGGGAGTAGAGATTGATGGAGCCTCAAGGGTTTTTAAAGGCACAATTACTATTTTATTTTTAACAATAATTATGAGATAATAGGGAAATAGGTTGTTGTTTATTTTGTCCTCTTTTTTTTTCACATTATCATATCAAGGGCGACGTATGGAGTTTGTTAGGCTTTTTTTGTTTTTTTAATTATTATTAATAGTTTATTTAAAAAAACAGTCCGTCACAGTGCCCTTCTGCCTCCCCAAGCACCATGTGGCTCTGTTGATCCGCTCATGTGCCCCTCTCACTCTCTGGCATCTCCACACATCTGATTTTTATTCAGTATCTTCGTGCCCTGGTTATAACATCGCACATGATTCCAAGTTCCCAATAATTATCGCTCTCACAATATGCGCAGTGTACCCCTACCTCCTTGTGAAACCATTACTTGTCTTCCTTATGTCTGCATCGACTCCCCCATTGTGTCTTGCCTTCGTCTTTTCGTAGTCAAAATGTAGATAACGATATTATGTAACTTTTAATTTGATACCTTATTGATTCTATATTACTGATGAAATCAAAATATTAAACATATCTTTGAATTTTGTTATGGTGGCATAATATATGTATATGTATGACAAAGTTACCATTTTAATTGGAAAGATAATATATATGAGTAAAGTAAAGTTATACAACAATGACGTTCCGAAACTATCACTTTCAAAGTGATTGTTAGAGTTTGTTCAATGCCATAATATATATGGGTTCAATGGGGTTGCCCCCGTTCCATTTTCTGGCTTTTTTTAATTTTTTTTGAAAAATATCACCATATATATTCATCTATATATACCTCCAATATGCCATTCAATTTTCGTCAGAAATGAAGACTCCTATGCCCTCTGTATAGAACAGGTTGATTACAGCAATGTTTAGACCGTTAAAATTACTTGTTCTAGATGAAGGGTATATGCATCTCTGTTTCTGACGAAATTCGAATAACATGCTGGAAGATACATAGATGAATATGTATTGCGATATTTTTCAAAAAAGGATTAAAAAATGTGGCAAGGTAGCCATGTTGACTGCCCCTAGAGGGAGACCCCATTTTTTCCACACTATATATGGATGTTAAATGTGACTGCTATACTATCAATAAATAAAGAACCATAAAATCAATATATATATATATATATAATTATGTGTTTATCTCTCCTCCTATAACCATTATCAAGGTCATGGAACTTGATTTCTAACGCTTCCATCCATTACAAATGTGATGAGGTGTTCTATTTCAATATAGAGATTAATATTTTATAATGCTATTGGAAGGTTTGAATAATCAGTGGAATTTGTGCATTGTTCTAAATATTTCATATTGCAGGTAGGAATGGACAAATTTCTTGTAAAAGACCTGACTCCATCATCTCAATTGCCAATAGTTGTTCACATATGTTGAAAGAGAAACATCTAATTATACTACTGAATAATATTATTAATTGTCATCAAAATATGAAAATTAGATGTAGACAACTTTAAATACATGTATGGAATTCTCTTTGTTCGCCTTATATGTAAAAGTAACATCTCTTTATATACCATTATGTATATGGATTTTTTAATGATTTTTTTAACATTTATTATTATTTGTTATTTCTTTCTTATCGATGTGTCCTACCTAGTTTATAATCATGGATCCGCCACTGCTCCAACCCAACCTAACCCGACTCAGTTACCAAACAAGCCCTAAGTAAGAGTTATCTCTAATAGATGTATTCTTAATATAGATTGTTCGATTACTCGCCGAGAGCAGTGACTGAGAGAGGGGGTGCGGGTGGGGGCTTGCCCCCCGGCTCTCAACCAAAATCCGTATATATGTTCAATATATAGTACTATATCTAATCTAAATACATTATTTAATAACTAAAATTTACATGTTATGTATAATAGCCCCCCTATATTTCAATAAAAAAATCAATATATATGGAATAAAGGGGCTGCCTCCACCCCATTTTTTCTGTAATTTTTTTATTTTTTTTTGAAAAATATCACAACGTATATTCATCTATATATCCCTCCAACATGTCATTCAAATTTCGTCAGGAATAGATACTCATTTGCCCTTCATCTAGAACATGTAATCTTAACGGTCTAAACATTATTGTATTTGACATGTTCTAGATGGAGGGCATAGTTTCTGTTTCTGATGAAGTTCGAATGACATCTAAGGCGTGATATATAGATGAATATACATGGCAATATTTTTGAAAAAAAATCCAGAAATGGGGCAGGACAACCCCATTGGACCCATATATAAAATTTAATTACAATAATTAACTATTAACAATACATGGTGTGTATAAACAGATATCGATACATCCGTATATGTCCATCATCATATACGTTTGTAAACCGCCAGAGATATGTATTTTTTATTTTATGATATATTATATAGAGAATGATTTTCCTTTTTTTCTTTGCATATACGGATATGGATTTGGATACCTCTCTGTTTTTTAATATCGTAAAATAGATATGGTTACATATTTTTCTAGTGTATACATATATGGATACAAATATCTATTTGTATATGCATTTTGCAACCCGATTTGTATCTGCGTCCATTTTAAAATAGATATGCAGATAAATGTACACATGTCAAAATATATATAACAAATATGATAAAGGATTGGTACACATATCTATATTTGTTTGCATCCATGCAAGTAAAAAGTATTGTATAGTGTTACTTGTTTGAAAATATTAAATCTAATGGTATTACTTAATATCACATTAATAAATGTATATTTCAGTGATATGAAGAGTTTTGTAGAGATCTCTTTGTCAATACTATGTTTATAGATATTATTTATGTCCGATTATAAGTTTATACATGTACTTTTATAAAAATCTATTCCCAATATTAGTTTCGATCAATTACAGAATTATTGGAAACTCACCTTATAGATAGAAACCGTTTCCAAAAATCCAACTTTATAGATTTAAACTTCCAATAATGTTCTATATATCCTCCAAATTTTGCTCAAATCCGATGTCATTTCTTATTTTATCTTAGTGGTTAAAAGTCCAATCAATATTTAAGAAATTTAAGTCTTATTTAAAAGAGAAATAAACTTTAGTCATTGATCGAAAATAGCAAATGATATTGGATTTGAGCGAAATTTGGAGGATGTGTATAACATTATTTGGAGATTCTATCTATAAGGTTGGATTTTAAGAAACAAAATTGAACAAAAAATAGTTACAACACCTCTTTTGTAACTCATGTTACATCAGAGGAACCACTCCTCAAATATTAACAACTAAAATGACAAGATAAATTATATACATAATATCTAAATAATTTAGCCCCCTCAAGATGAATTTTCTGGCTTCGTTCCTGGCCGAAAGATACCTCCAATAAATATAGTTATTGCACGAATTATTTCCCTGAATGTCCAAGAATCCTAACAAAGACAAAGGTTGCCTATTATATGTAAGGGTGTTCAAAGCATTTAGATTAACACCCTTTCTTCTTGCCCCTAAACTCGCGGCTTCAAAAATGTTTCGGTTAAGGATCCAATATCCCATGATATTTACCTCGTTGATTCAAAATGATGCAAGAATGTGAAAAATGTGCTGCCATATTTTGAAATACTAATACAAATATATACAAAGGATAAAGACCACATGCAAATAGTAGCTGAAATATCGTAATATATTAGATTAAATATACATGTTTTATGTTACTTACACATGAGCTAAATACAACAACTTTATAATGATTAAATCAAATTGCAAATGAATGAACTAAATTCTATGGACAAATTTGTAATTATATTTATATAGAATGATTATTATGTTACGAATATTTACATATATCAAATTAATACATGTATGTTTTGTATAAAAAATACGTAGATATGATGACAAAATGTGAATAATGAGACACGGTAGTGGAATGGGTACATATATACATATGTCCATTTACATATATACTTAGTCCTCGACAATGGTTCATATAAACATTATTGCAGTAACATAATAATTAGATTATGTACAGAAGTTATGTGGAAATCAGAATCAATCGACCAATATATATAAGAGTTTTTATCAGTTATACCCTTATGAGATATTGCAATATCATTTATATCCCTCCCTTTTTGGGAATATCAATTATGCCTTTGACTTCTTGCCGATCTATCACTTGTACACCTCCGTTACTTTAACCGTCAATGATTCAAACATAATCATGATTTTCTCAAACCATGGTATGACTAAGAGGGGCGTAACTGTCCAACCCCACCCCACCCTCCTCCCCTTCAATTACAGCACGTAGGCACTCGAGCTCCCCCTGCACCGTGAGCTCCTCCCCCTGCTATGGCGTATCGCCCTCCGCACCCGAGCTCCTCCCTCTGCCTACCATTTCTACCTTTGTTCATCTTCTTTGCGACCTTCCTCTTTGCTCCCTGTAACCCAATTGACCCATCACACACACCTCACGCCCTTTGATCTCTGCTTCTTCTTCTTCAACCCAACACCCAACAACTTCCCCACTCATCGCCACATGGAGCTTCCCACAACCATCCATTTCTCATCTATTTCCCAACATCCGAGATTTGAACCACTAATAAAATCCCGGCCAAGGACCTTCTGCTCTAAACTTTTAGTAAGTACGTGCATCACTGGAAACTACCAGCGTCTTAGGCATGTGTCGAAGAAGAACAATAGAGGAGGAAACTCTCTCTCTCTCTCTCTCAATACCTTTTCAGTCTAAATGAAAAAGCAGAGAAACATGACCTCGAACCACATAATTGTTTCTCATTCCTGTCCTTGAGCGTAAGCATCAGACCCCTTAGAGCTCGGAGCGAGGCGTCACCGAAGTTACTGACGTACCGAGAAATCCTCACGAGATCCGGGTAAAGGTAAAAACACGGGTCGTTGCGACCCGAATCTCGAAGCTCGGTCAACAATAAAACTAAGACCACTAAAATAAAGTAATCAGTCAAAAAGCCGAATAGCGGTCTCGCTATTTTATTTAACCTGGTATAGCGACCAGGGTCGAACTCAAGGAGCACGGATTGGCACGAGGCCTACGAAGTAGTCTAAAAATCAAAAATAAAGAAAAATAATATTTTTGGTGGATTTTATGGGTTTTTAAATTTTTTGTGATTTTTAATTATGAAGAAAATATAAAAACAAGTCAAAAAGAACACAATCAACCAATTATTTAACAATACAAATAAAGTCAGAAAAATGAAATAAAAATATTTTTGGATTATATATTTTTTGGTATTTTTGGCAATTTTCTCAGATTTTTATAATTTTTAGTTGATTTTCTAAAAATAAAATAAGACAAAAATTAGAAATCAATGTGCAGCCAGATTTGAAAGGCTATCTAAAAATATAAAATAGCCTCTAAAAATATAGAGATAATTTTTATGAAAACTAAAAGTAAAAACTAAGTTAAAGGAAAAGAAATTGCATTTTTTTTTGAATTTTATAGAATTTTTAATGATTTTTATAAAATTTTTAGGGTTTTTTAAATTTTAGGATTTTTATATATCTAAATTAAGAAAAAATTGGACTGAAGCTAAAAGACACAAAAACAAACGCAAAACAAATATTTTAGAATTTTTGAAAAGTTTTTGTTATTTTTAATTAATTTTATATTTCGAGCAATAACAAAAATGAAAGTTTTTGAATTTTTAAAAATAGAAAGTCAAAGCAAAAATCCCAAAAAAATATTGAAATTTTTACACAGTGGCAGGGGCCACGTGTCCAAATTTCAGGTATTTGGAGTTGATTTGATATTTTATTCAACCAATAAAGACGGCACAACACATAAGGACCTAAATGAAAGGAAAACAAGTTCCAGGGGCTCAGATGAAACACATGCGCAAAGTATAAGGGCTCAATGTAAATTTCACACTAAATCCAGCATATGCTCAAATATAGTACGCACAGGGGCATAAATGCAAATATTTAAAATAAAACTTCAAACCATAACATTCATAAACCCCAAGCCCTGTGCATGCAATTTTCTCAAAAGATCATGTGTCGAAGCACGTGCACCACATACAGAGGGGCTAAAATACAAATACTCAAAAGTCTAAGGTCCACAATGCAGTTATTTCAAAATAAAAACAACTATAACTAATAATTACATGACTAAACTATAAACGCTAAAGAAAGAAGAGCCTAAAAGATGTTTACCCCTTTATTATGATCCAACGGGTGCAAGGGGTCCTCTTCAGATCGAACGGTGGAGGACGGTTGTACCCCTTCGGCGATCTACGTCTCGGATCTGATCCTCAGATGGATCGTATGGCCACGAGACTCGCGTGAACGGGTGGTTGAGATCTAAACTGGGGCGAGAGGCTCGATCGAACGACGGAGGAGGGTCCTCGAAGAACAGTTCGCCGGCGAACTTCACGCGGCCAGTACGCACGCTCGGGACCTCCTCCGATGCTGCTGAGATGGGGGAATCGAAGCTAGTGGTGTTCCGTAGCTAGTGGTATGTTGTGATGATGCCGGGAGCAGCTGAAGCGCTCCGACGACGAGAACGAGCTGGAGCACCTGTGCTCTAATGGTTGAGCCTCCAGATGAGGCTCCTGAGCTTCGTACCTGTACAAGAAGAAAGAGGGGTCGAGGGCAAACTGCCTCGACCCGGTGAAGGGCGAAGAGGGTGATTGGATGAGTCGACGCGTGGGTCTCCGGCGAGCGGCGGCGGCGGAGACCTTATAGCCCTGTTCCGTGGCAAACCAGGGTGATCGGATGGGTGAAGAAGGTGCAGAGAAGTCTCGTGAAGGTGAAGGGATGGTCGGATGGTCGAAAGGGCGATTGGAGCGGCATGGATTAGACGGTGGTCGGAAAACGTGAAATCGAAAATCAGACAAGGCTACCAGCTAAAGAAACTACCTGGTGATCAGAGTCGTCTAGGGTGGAGGTCAGCTACCTCACAGGGTCTTCGCCTCGATGGAGCGACGCCTCCAGAGGCTCGGGCCCTGTCGGTGGCGGAGCTCGGCGATGATGGTCGTCGGACCTAGGGCACAAGCCTCCAATCGCTTGCTGCAACACGCTCCCGCACTCGCTGTCACTCGAGGAGGAAGGTGGAGGTCACTGGGGTCGAAGATGAAGGCCAAAGGTGAGTGAAATTGCGGCTGGAGGTGAAGATTTATACTTGCAGGGGTCCGAAAAGGTTGGAGTCGGGCACACAAATCGATGCACGGACCCCTAGAATAGATGGTGGGCATGGATCATGGATCTTTGCTCTATAATCAGGGTCTGGGGTTTGAGGAAATGGCTGACGGATCAGCTCGGCAAAATTTGGAGAAGTCGGGTCAAGAACCAGATCCGGGAAGGATGTGGTCCAGGGGGGAGAGTTGATTGGGGGACACCATTCCCCGTGGACCAATCTGAATATTCATAGGTCAAAATGACTTATAAACTAAAAATAAAATAGTAAATGATTTTATTTCAAAATATTTACAAAATAAAAAATGTTTATTATTTTTCAAAGTATTTTCTAGTGATTTTTATTTATTTTTTTGAAAAAAATATATTATATACATTGTATTATTTTATATACAGGTACAAAATACCTATGTATTTTATACTTTTATTTTTGTTAGTTTATTTTTGTACAATTATCCTCATTTTATATTTTATTTATTTACAACATAAAATTTGGGATATAAAATAATTTTCATTTGATTTTTATTGTTTATTTACAAGGATAAAATCACTAAATATAGGTACATGTGTACATGGTATATACAAGGGTGAGAGAGGGAAATTATTTCTTCTTGTTTTTATTTTATTTTTCTCATTTTTATTTTATTTTTAGAAATATATACAAATTGTGAGAAACCCATATATATATTTTTATTTTATGAAAATAAAATATATACACAAGAGGGGGGTTTTGCACAAGGTTGAGTTGCCCTATCTCTCTTTACTTATTTTATTTGGCGATCAGGCCCATATTGGGCCCTCTCTTGGGTTCATGTCACTCGATGTTTATTCTAAATATTTCTCTCTTTTTCTTTATTTCTATATTCTTTTATTTTTGCACAAAAACATGCTAATTATTGGTATTTACACAAAGCATGCAACTTGACAATTTAGTATATTTATAAACACATACATGGTGTTTTGTAAAGATTTTTAGCTAAAATAAAAGAATAAAGAGTGATGAATGAGGATTCATAAGTTACCACCGACAGAGCTCAGCCATCGCAAAACTCCATCCACTGTACGAGATCCAGTAGCTGGTGAAGGAAGCGGTCTATGGACGTGAGGGGGATGTGGGCGGAGGGATTGGAGGGGGGGAAGAGGCGGAGGGGGCTCGAGGAAAGGGGGCGACAGAGGGTGGGAGAGTGAGAAAGAGGAGGTATGGGCGGAGGAATGAGGTTGTTGACTGGGGAGTAGGCTGAGGAGGAAGGATGGAGGGGCGAGAAAGGGGGGGGGGGCTGACGGAGGAAAGGGGAGGTGGTGGTCGGCGGAGGAAGGGGGACAGAGGAAAGGGGAGGTGGTGGTCGGCGGAGGAAGGGGGACAGAGGAAAGGGGAGGTGGTGGTAGTCGGAGGAATGGGGAGAAATTGGAAAGAATAAGATATTTTTACCTTTTTGTTTTTAAATTAACTACCCTTTATCCCCGAAGTTAACGGTCATTTATGATGAGAATTGACAGCAACTAACCTGAGGGGCACAAGTGATTGTTTTAGAAGAAGTTAGGGGTTGAGTTGGTATTACAAAAAAAGTGAGGGCTGATATTGCAATATCTCAAAGGGGCACAACTGATAAAAACCCTATACATAATGTCTAAACAAACAATTGCGCGAAGAGCGGGAGAGGGAGTGATCAATACGTTGCAAATTAATTTCAAAAATGAAATTTTAAATGTATAAAAAAATCGTATTCCTGACGCTGTTCTTTTATTACCTTATAGCAATGACGATATTCTACACATGTAATATCATGTATCTATTATCGTTTGAAAATAAACCATTTGAGTGAAAGAGTGATTGTAAATCCTCGAGTTTTCAAGTTGGTATTTTAGCCCGTCAATTTTATTACTTTGGGTAATTTCATAAATTTTCATTAGTGTAAAAAAATCATTCACGAACTCTTTGATTGTATATTATAGTCAATATTCCAATGCACCTATAAATTAATGATTTTGATACCATACGTTGAAGTGAAGGTTCGCTTGGAGATGTGGGGTCAAGTTGAAGGTTGTAAAGGGTTTTTTTGGTAATGATCTATAAGATTACGTCTCACTTGATTGTAAACACCATAAAATGGATACTTGGCAACCATTTGGTTATCTATATAAAGAGTGGATCCTATGTTGTTACAACACCTGCTATAACGTAAGGGAGCTGCTCGACGTCCACTGGGATACGCACCAATCATCCTCGACCCTCTCAGAGGGTTATCCAATGAGCATCGAGCGGCTCCCCTGCATTACAGCAGGTGTTGTAACAACAGGATCCGTTCCCATCAATAGAAGTGCCCCCCTGACGTTGCTCTGGATACCCTTGTTAATTCGATCAAATTAATGATCAAATTAAGTTTTAAGTTCGTTGCAGTCAGGTAATCTAAGCTATGTCAAAAATACCAATTTTAATTAACGTTGAGTTAATCACGAGCGACAGATTTATTTTACTTGAGCAAGCCCAAGGTCGAACTCAGGGAGACAGTTGTCTCCTTAGGTAAATTTTAAGCGAATTCGGATGTCAGATTTTCAGAAGATTATTTTTGGTATTTTTTTAGTAATTTTATGCAATAAAGGACAAATAAAAGTAACTCCAAGCCAATTTTTACAAGTTAAATCAGAAATATGGTCAAATTAAGTCCAAAAATGATGAAACTTGGCCAGAATATGAAATGCAATGAAATTAAGCTACACTATTTTTTTGGATTTTTCTGACATTTTGTGAATTTACTATGAATAAAATATGAATGCAAGGTAATTTTTACAAAATTAATTTTAATAAATACCAAAACATATTATTTCTAGATATAAAAATTACCCTAGATAGATCTAAGTATGATGAATCTAGGAAAATTAATAAACTTAAAATTCTACGTGAATTGGACCTATTAAAAATCAATTAAGGAAATCACTAATTAATTTATTCCCTGGCCTCAGGATGCGTGCAAATACGATGATTTTTGGGCACAATGTAGAATAAGTTATCCTAAGTCTAATGTGAATTTTTGATGATTTTTGGAGCAACAAGGAATTTAATAAGAATTAAAAGGCACACAGTAGGCAAAATATGAAAAATTTCACCAAATTAATAATATTTAATTCCAAGGATGTCATAAAAATTAAAACATGTGTCACATAAGATAGAGGACAAGATAAGCTACATCATGCAAATTTTAGAACTGAAAAATAATGCCAAATGGACACCTAAATATGCGTGCAAAGACATGGACTAAATTGCAAATACAGAAAATAAAATTACTGAAAATCAAACATGCTGACAGGGACTTAAATGCAATTACCTATAATGCTGGGAGTGGTGTGCAAAATATCCACGGGAACACATGCGCCTAACGTGATGCTCATGGTAGGGACTGATTTGTAATTTGGCAAACTTCTGGGGGCCTCAGTGCAAAATACCCAGACCTCATATAAGGAACACGTGAGGTAATAGGCTCGGTAGGCGTCAGAGGCTCGGATTGTGGCTCGGATACGCTGCAGGCTCGAGCGTGCTTGGGGTTAGCTTCGGGGGCTCCGAGCCTAAGGGTCGGGGAAGAGGCTCGGAGGAAGCGACGTGGCGCACGATGGACCGTTCGATCGATGAGGATCAAACGGCTACTGAAGCTGATACGTGGTGCGCTTTGGTATCGTTAGATCGAGAGGATCCAATGGAGGCTGATGGCTCCTTTGATGAAGCGACGTGGCTGTCTGAGATCCGTCAGATCACGATGGATCCAACGGCAGGTGCTGCGGACGACGTGGCGTGTTGTGAGACGTACGATCCTCGCAAGATCGGACGGCTGCTGTAGGTCGGAGGCGAGAGCGACGTGGCAGGATAGTGATCGTGGGATCTTCTGATCCGACGGAGGCGAGGCACTGGCGACGTGGCTTGATCAAAAGCCGTCCGATCGTGAGGATCAAACGGCTACTGTGCTTCGTATTCCTCCGATTTGTCGCCTCCTACAACGGGCGTGGTTGGGCTCCGACGAAGCCCCCTTAGCTCCGTCGCCTCGATTCTCGTTCGATGCTGCTCTCCGGAGGCTCCAAAGTAGCTATGGACGATCGTGGAAGCTTCGCGGAGCGATCGGAGCGTCTGGACGAGGCGGAGGTGGTCCACAGGCCGGAAGCGACGAAGCTCGACGAAGCTCCGGTGATGCTTCCAACCAATGAAAGAAATGGTACCTGCAGGGGTTAGTTTCTCTAGCCGAGGCGTGCAGCGTGTTCGTGAGGTGAATGCGAGTGCATCAGGAGGCCTGGAGAGAAGTGAAGGTGGTTCGGTGGTGCTCCTCCGCAGTGGTGGCGGAGCTAGTGGTCGGGAGTGGTTCTATGTGTCGTCGGAGTGAATGAAATAGATCACGAAGATCAGAGCTTCGAGGTGAAGCTCGACAGATAGTCAGGCGAGAGCAGGAGTGATCGGAGGAGGCGGAGAAATTACGAGAAAAACAGAGAAAAAGAATAAGGAGATCGGAGGGGGAATGGAGGATGCTACCTGGGGATAGAAGCTCGGAGAGGAGCTCCTGATCTTCGCTCGAAGGTCGGTAAAGGTTCTGAGCTCAAGCAGCTCGCTGGATGAGCTGCGACACAGCGCGACGGAGACGTGGATCTCGTCGGAGGAATACACCCTTCTTTGCTCGATTCCGCCCAAAATCTCTGTCGCCAATCAAGAGCTAAGAGCTCGGGGGAGCCTTCTGCTATGGCGGATAGAGTTGAGGGTGGCCGGAGGCAGAGTATTTATAGGTCGGAGGTGAGGGTGTAGGTGACGGGGTGACGAAGTTGGTGGAGGACGTGGAGCGACGTGAGCGGGGTTCATGGAGATTGTGGAGGTCGGCGAGGATGAGGGTGTAATGGGCTACGAAGTGGAGGTGACAGGGGACGGAGAGGATGGCCGGAGTGGAGCCAAAAATAGAAAGGGGGCGGTGAGAGTGCGACGTGGGCGATGTGGGAAAGGGTCCTGCGGGAGGTAGACGACGACTGGACCGTTGGATCGAGTGATCCAACGGTCAGGAGAAGGGCGCGAGGGGATGGTCTAGATTTGATTGGAGGGGAGAGATCGAGGGGCTAAGATGGAGACACGTGGCCGCCACAGGTGAAGGCGCTGAGGGACGGTCGGGATGAGGTCTTGAGGATCTGATCGAAGGGTCCATATGTAGCGTGAGATGAGTGGCCAGGATGAAGGCTTTTGGCGAAGATCGGAGGGCGCACAGCTCAACACGTGGCGTGCTGAGGGCGAGGTGCTAATGGACGGAGGCGATGCAATCTGGAGAAGATCGGATGGTTGAGATGAGCTACGAGAATGGAAGGCTCAGATCAGGAGAGAGGGGAAGAGATCGGACGGTGGCAGATGAAGGGCGCGTGGCGCGATGTGAGCGGGCCGCATGGCACAATCAGAGGGCGCCACGTGGCCTGATCTGAATGACCGAAAGAGAATGTGAAATTAGGGAGAGAAGATGGCTGAATTTGGAAGAACTCAAAACATTAAAGTTGTAGATCTCGATGAGATCTACAAGTTTCATGTTGATCAAAAATAGAGATGAGGTCAAATAAGATATAAAAATACAAAGGTACAAATATACATACATACATACATATATATAATGTACAAAGGGGACCCAAAATCCAAGTTTTGCATAGGAGCTCCGATTTAAATGAAATTGGTCTCATTTTGAAGGTCTCTGAATATGCATTATTCTAAAAATAAGTAGACCTAGATCGGAGGTTGTATGAAGTAGATATTTGCATTCTAAGGTCTGAGGTTTTCAACTGGATTTGGGGTTTTATTGGGTACTTTTACAAGATAGGAATTTTTGACCTTTTCTTATATTATTAGTTAGTAATATACACAATATAAAGATGGTTTTATTGGATTTAGAGTGAGTATAAAATATACAAATAGGTGAAATATGGTGAATATACGTATGAATATTTACAAGTGAATTGGGCTTCTTATTTAATGCAAATGTGGATGCTAAAATGCATGTATTATGCATGCATCTATGAGTGCTAATTATGCAAGATAAGGGGAAATATGCTGCTATTTACTCGAGGACAAGACTCTATTTTCAACTATTAGAGATATGAATCACAGATTCATCACCCCCCATATCTTCCAATTCCGTTTTAAATATCGATGCAAATGGAACCAATAGATTGATCTTATCGTCTCTTTACGTGATCATTGAATCTGATTGGTAGATTTGGATAAATGATCCGGGGATAATATTCATTTATCTCGAGATAAAGAGACTTTTATCATATGATGAGTTGTCTCAAACGGATAATTATCATATCGTTATTATATCATATGTATATCATATTTATATATACAATTTCCTCCCAACCTACCAAAGCAATCGAATTAAGTTACGTCGAATGCATTTCCACCGTACCCACCCACAGTATCATACCCTATCCCACCTGCTGTAATGCAGGGATCCGTCCGATGGAGATTGGACAACCCTCATAAGGAATCAACCATTCCCGACCCTACAAGGACGGTATGATCCTCATCGGTCGGATCCCTACGTTACTTTCACATCCAAGGGAGCAATTCTGTTGTGGGTGTTACTCACACTGAGGCCTATTGTTCCCTATTGGACTTTTTTTGCTAAATGAATTTGAGAAATCTAATGCAACAGGTTGGATCCATAAATATTATATATGTTTATCAGTTTTCATCAAAGATCGATGTCTCTACCTATAAGGTAAAATAGGCAGAGATCTCAGATTTTGATGAAATTTAATAGACATATATAACAATATTAATAGATTCAATTAGCCATTTGTAATATATCGATTACAACAATTCTAAAACAGTTAAAATTACATGTTCTAGAATGAGGATACATCAATCTATGTTTCTGATTAAATTGGAATGACATATTAAATGGATATAATGATGAAAATACATTACAATTTTTTTTAAAAAAATTAAAAAATTAACTGAAAAATGAGGAGAGAGTAGTCATCTCTCTCTATATATATGCGTACAAATAGATGCATGATTTTCCAAGAAAAGGTTCCAAAATCTGGGAGCAGATCCTCTGCTGTCCCGCAGAGTCTGCTGAACTTATCGGAGCCTGGAATGGATTTTTACGATAGGGCCCACAAAAAAGTGATAATTTTTGCGAAATCCACAAAACTGCAGTAGGCTGTACATGACAACAGAGGATCCTCTCTACCAAAATCTACCTCTCATGCACAATCCTATCCACTTTCCTTTCAATTTAAAACTTTAAACTCATCTAGTTACAGTAATGATCTCATGACCAATCCACACAATTATTTTCTCAAGCAACATCTACATTGAAAGAAAAAAAAGATCTACAACCTGTGCCATCATGTGTACCACCAATGAACCAATGCATCTACCTAGCCTTAGCATTCCTCCAGCCCCTCGCGGCCGCGGCCGCCCTCAATCTATCCCTCTTCATCACCTCAAGCATGAAGTCGTTCCAGCTATCGACCGGGCCGGGCAAGCACCAATGCACGCAGTCCCTAGCCAGCGTCACGGTCACGTTCGCGGGGTGACCGTACCGGCTAGGATGGCCGTCGGGCCGGAGCAACATTGCACTAGTAACATCCAGTAAATGGTACTTCAATCCTCTCTTCTCCCCCATCTCCTTCGCCGCCCTGAACTCCTCCAGCTGGGTCATGTACATCTGCAGGTTCAACCCCTCGAGCCTCGTCTCGTTGCTCCGTATCGGGCTAGTCCTCCGGCAATCGCCTCCGCCGTTCCACTCGCCGTTCTCGAAGTGCGAAGGCGCGTACGTCCTGAGGAACACCGTTCCGTTGAAGCTGGCCAGGCTGTTGAGGTAAGCGAAGGTGGAGCGGAAGGCGCGGCGGTAGCCGTAGTAGAGGGTGGTATCGGTGACGTTGGGCTTGCGACACCAGTGGCAGCCGACG
Organism: Ottelia alismoides; assembly: GCA_037367405.1. Lineage (NCBI taxonomy): Eukaryota > Viridiplantae > Streptophyta > Magnoliopsida > Alismatales > Hydrocharitaceae > Ottelia > Ottelia alismoides. Next base: position 1,413,081 of record JAZKJV010000939.1, on the reverse strand, counting down.
AGCTTGCTCTTCTCGTAGAAGTAGTTGGGCCGGAAGAACCACTGGCCCGCGGAGACGATGACATAGTCGGCGGATTCGATCTCGGCGGCCCAGCCGGGTTCCGGCTCGTCGACGTGGAGGTGGAAGGATCCGTCGGAGGGATCTCCTTGCTTTGATGGGTCGGTCCTGACCAGGAAGGGCGTCCAGTAATTGGCGACTGTGAAGTTGTACTTGGGGTAGAAAAACTTCGTGAATTGCTCCTTCTGAGGTTTGGTCTCGTTCTTGAGGAGATCTATGGGATATGTCACCTGGAAATTTAAACAAAGCAAAGCAAAGCAATTATGGGATGTGATTAAGCAAGGATTAAACGCATTCATAAGTAAGATTATCATCTCAACATGCTTAAGTATGATTCTGCGAGTGAAAGCTAAGGGTTCGTTTGGTTGCAGGGTTGGACAGGGTTGGATTGGGTTGGGTACTATTTATTCACAGGGGTACCGCCTCCTCAAGTTTACTATTCACTCAGCCCTGTGAATAGTATCCAACCCTGCCCAACCCTGCAACCAAACGAGGGTTAGTTTGGTTGCAGGGTTGGGCAGGGTTGGGTACTATTCACAGAAGTACCCCCTCCTCACAGTTTATTATTCACCCAATTCTGTGAATAGTACCCAACCCTGCAACCAAACGAGGGTTCGTTTGGTTGCAGGGTTGGGTTGGTTACTATTTATAGAAGTACCATCTCCTCACAGTTTACTATTCACCCAGCCCTATGAATAGTACACAACCCTGCCTAACCTGTAACCAAGCGAACCCTAAGCGCCAATGGCGAGAATCGATTCCAGCTGGAGCATATAACAAGTCAACGTCAGGAGAACAGGATGTGGTGGAAATAATTAGGAAAATATTAATTTGATGCTGCTATTTAATTTCTGGATTCCTGCAGGTGAAAGAGGACAAGACAGCCAACTAAAAAGGAAGTTGACGAAGACAGAGGAAGGTATGGAATTTCATGTGCAGTGGAGGTATGACGAGGAACACCGCATTATTAATTATTCTAAATCCACTCTGTCTGCCTCTGAATCATAATATTATTCTATGTCGCACCTTTGGCGTGTTTTGAACGAGTCTTTTTGCAAATCAAGACCCGTAAACTTCACCTTTTTCTCGAGGGCTACCGAAAAATAAGATACTTTTCCTTTCGAGCCTCCATAGTTGAGCGCTATTCTTTTCATGAAGTGGATCGTCTGTTGTGCCATGGACTGCAGGAGACTTTATTGCACGCTCGGGAGTCGCTCGATTTTGATCGAGCGGTGACCATGAATTCTCATGATCCAGACCTACAAAAAGTGCAAAGTCTGCTGCATCATGGCACAACAAACGATCCTCTTCCTTCTTTTCAACCCCGACCATCAATTTTTTCCACACGCAAAATCCACATGCTTTTCTAAGGAACCGATCGATCCTCTGCTGTAGCACAGCAGATGCTGTAATCGTGGGAGCCGTTTGATGGGGATCGGACGACCCTCATAGAGGCGACTATCTCCGGCCCTCCTATGAGAGCCGTCCGATCCCCACGGGACGGCTTCCACGATTACAGTACGTGCTGCACTATAGGAGAGGAACCTGATTGTAGTAGTGAACCTCGGTAACGGATCCTCTGCTGTAGAGAGGATTGCAGCAGAGGTGATGTAATCCTCTCTACGCTATTTTTATGATTTTCATTTCAAAATCTAACCTTATAGATTGTATTTTAGTTTAATTATCTAACTATCTTCCAAATTTCGTCTAAATCCGAGCTTTTTTGCTGTTTTATCTTAATGGCCAAACATTTGGTCATAATCTAAGCAACTTAAATTCGATTTAAAAAAGATCCCAATGTTTGACCATTAAGATAAAATAGCAAAAAAGCTCGGATTTTGACGAAATTTGGAGGATAGTTAGATAATTAAATTAAAATACAATCTATAAAGTTAGATTTTGAAATGAAAATCATAAAAATAGCTTAGAGAGGATTACAACACCTCTGCTGCAATCCTCTCTGCAGCAAAGGATCTGTTGCCAGTAAACCTCATCATCCTCCCCGCTGTTCTACGATTTTTTACGTAGACTTTTACAATCCAAGCCCCTAAACTTCTCCAATATCCCTGTTGAGCTATTACGTGCGAGGAAAGCTTCTCGGCTCTCCCAAGAACTGAAGCTCCTTTGAGCTGTCTGTTTGGATTGAATAATCTTTCAAGTGGCTTCGGTCTTTTAGATGAAAAGAAAGAGAGAGAAAGATTTGACTAACCCTAGAGAGGAGGCACATGAGGGACTGCATCTGGTTCCTGGCGACGGAATCGCCGACGAAGGCCATGGATTTGCCGGCAACGAGGTCGAGGAAGAGGGCGGGGTTGAAGATGGGAAGCTCGCAGCCCTCGGGCTTCCACCTCCACTTCATGAAGGCGGTGTCGGGTCTGCCGAACTTGATGCAGTTCTGGTGCTCGTGGATGGCCCAGCAGGTCTCGTTGGTGTAGTAGGGGGCTCTGGGGTTGGGCACCCAGTCCCCGCGGAAGAGGTCGCACTCCTCCGGGAGGAGCCTCAGGCTCTTCATGGCCGGGATCTTTCTCACGGCATCGTCACGAGCGGGGGTGAAAGAGACGGGAGGAGAGGAGGGGGAGATGTTGAGCCATGTGAAGGGCAGCAGCTGTTGGGGGTAGTAGTAGAAGGGGACTATGGTGATGAGGACGAGGAGGGAGGTGAGGAAGAACACCGCCTTGGGGCTGTTCTCTGCATGGAGCTGCCTCTTCATGGCTCTCTCTCTACCTTCCTTTGTGGAGAGAGAGAGAGAGAGAGAGAGAGTCGCGCATACACAACGGAGGATGTGTCTATGTTTTATATTCTTTACGTGTACATGTAGACGGGATGACCTTCTCGCTCTGTTCTTCTGCTGTAGGGATTCAACTGAACATTATTTATTTTTGTGGTGTACATGGTGTCAGGAAAGTTCGGGTCAGGCTCGAAAACCTTTGAGTCCGGGGAAGCGGATCCTCTGCTGTAGGATGGGTTGCATGGAGCCGCTTCATCGAGCGGTTCCCATGAATTCACGTGATCGGGACTCACAAAAAGTGTGGATTCGTGAGAACCGCTCGATCAAGATCGAGCGGCTCCCGGGTGTGCAACAGACTCTGCTGCAACCCATGCCACAACAGAGGATCCACTTCCGGAGTCGGGAGTCGATCGAGCGGTTCACATGAATTCACAGTTTGTGCGGTCTCGGATCATGCAAATTCGTGGGAACCGCTCAATCAAGATCGAACGGCTCCCGGACCTGCTGCTACATCAGACGATCCAATCTCGAGTTGGAGTCCGAATCGGATAACTAATTTGTTAAGGTTATCGAGTCGAGTTTGAGTTGAAGCTGCTTAACTACTGACTCGACTCGATAATTTATTTTAATTTTATTAGTTGTAATACATTTTCTATCCTATATTTACATACATGATGTATGCATAATATACACGAAAGGAAAATGCATTTTCCGTCCACATTTACTCAAATATTTTGAGTTGAATGATATCTCTCCATACTTTTTAGGGTAAATTACAAAAAAGGGCTTCGACTTTGCCTCAATTCTCAATTAAGGGACTCATTTTTCGATTGTAACAAAGAGGGGTCCGATCTTATGTTTTTGTCTCAAATAGAGGCTTCCATAAGCTTTAGCGACCTTTATATGTCGACGTTAAGTCCTTAAGTTGAAAGTTTAGGCCTTTATTCGTTATGATCGAAAATTGAGACCTCTAATTGAGAATCGAGGTATAGTTGGAGCCCTTTTTGTGTAATTTACCCTACTTTTTAATTACATATGTACAATTACAATATAATTCAAAAAGTGATAAAATTAAGTTGGATATGAGCCATACCCATCCAATCTGCCATCCCTCTCCTCAGTCCCGACTCTCCACGAGCACGATGTTACGACGCCTCCTCCTTACTCCTCCCTCATCTCCGTCTGGGTGACTAGACCTCTCCTTCTGTCCTTCATGTACAAACAGTAGTTGCAGCGCAACTGTTCCCTGATAATGATGGGAAACATGTTGGATATCTGGTATATTTCTTTACTTTTTTCTATTGCACTTCTATTACATTGTTCAATATATTGCTTCTTGAAAGAAAGTTCATGCACAAGGAATATACAATCATCATACTTAAAAAATGCCCATTAGGAGGTCCACGAGCCAACTCGAACTCAATGAGTTCGAGTTTGAGTCGGCATTTCATGGCTAGAAGCATGACAGAGTCTGAGCTCGAGCTCGAGTTTTGTTATCGAGATTGAGTCTGAGTCGAGGTTGACTCGATTAGTTCAGCTCGATAGACACCTCTATGTGTATGTTTGGACATGTTTTGATGCCAAAATATAACAGAGTATATTAGATAAAAGTGAACTATATACCCGATTTTATGTCATACCTTAACTTCAAAACGTAACAATGAGGTACCTGATTTTTAATAAATATTAAAGATCGTGTAACACATTCTTATTTTAAAAAGTATAAGTATGCCATTGAAATCGGATGTATAATTCTGCAACTTTTGTCTAATTCACTCAATATTATATATTGGAACAAACTATTTGAGACAAATCTTATTTATGTTATTTTTTTAATAAAAAAAGTTGGAATATAAAAGTTTTACCTTAGGAGATGTATATAAAACAAATATTCTTATTTTTCTCATTTAACTCTATGTAAGATGTGAAAGTGATTTTTAAGCCTAATATTGTGTATATCTGTAACATCTCAACATAGTCTCGCATCGGATGCTCACGAAACACCCTCGTTGCGATATGACCCATCACTTATTTCTAGTGACAATGACGGCTGCATGCTCCGTGTAGCCATTTCCTCCTATCTCTTTGTATGGATGGCTCCATCTCTCGGGTTGCCCTTTCCACTATCAGAGGAAAAGTAACTCTGATACCATTTGTAATGTCTCAAGCTTAGGGCCCTGGTCCTTTATTGAGGAAAACTGTCCCTACAACTTGTTGGGTTCGAGACCGAATGGACCTGTTGACAACCACCCAAAAATCCTTAAGCCAAGTTGTCAAGTGGTAATGTGGCACTATATTTGGGGGTATGGGTGTTACAACCTCCCCACTTATATTCACAACGTCCTCGTTGCAACATGACCCATCACTTATTTTCAGTGACAATGGTGGTCGAAAGCTCGAGGTAACCATTTCCTCCTATCTCTTTGTAGGGGTCGCTCCACCTCTCGGGTAGCCCTTTCCACTATCAGAGGGAACTTGGGTATGATACCGTTTGTAACGTTCCGGACTTAGGTTCCTAGTATGTTATTGAGGAAAACTGACTCTGACAACTTCCTGGGTTCGGACCCGAATGGACCTGCTGACAACCACCCAAAATGCTTAAGCCTTTGTTGTCAAGTAGTAATCCCCACCAGTTATAAACCACATCCATACTTCGTGAGTTTTAGGTGCGTCACTATGTTGGGGGTATGGGTGTTATAACCCCATCCACTTATATTCGTAACGTCCTCGTTGCGACATGACCTATCACTTATTTCCAGTGTCAGTGGCTAATACACGCTCCAGGTAGCCATTTCCTCTTATCTCTTTGTAGGGGTGGCTCCACCTCTCGGGTAGTCCTTTTCACTATCAGAGGGAACATGTTTCTGTTACCATTTGTAACGTCCCGAACTTAGGTCCCCGGTCTGTTATTGAGGAAAACTGACCCTAACAACTTGTTGGGTTCAAGCCGGAATGGACATGTTGATAACCACCCAAAATGCTTAAGCCCAAATTATCAAGTAGTACTCCCCAGCACTTATAACCACTCTTACACTTTGTGAGTTTTAGATGTGGGACTATGTTTGGGGGTATGGGTGTTACAAACTCCCTCACTTATATTCGCAACGTCCTCGTTGCGATATGATCCATCACTTATTCCTAGTGACAACGACAGCTTCATGCTCCAGGTAGCCGTTTCCTTCTATCTCTTTATAGGGGCGGCTCCACCTCTCGGGTAGCCCTCTTACTATCAAAGGGAAATTAGCTCTGATACCATTTGCAACGTTCCGGACTTAGGTCTCCGGTCCGTTATTGAAGAAAATTAACCCTGACAATTTGTTGGGTTCAGGCCGAAAATGCTTAAGCCCAAGTTGTTAAGTAGTAATCCCCACCACTTATAAACCACAACCACACTTCGTGAGTTTTAAATGTGGTATTATGTTTGGGGGTATGAGTGTTACAAAATTTCCTCGACATTGGAGCAGGGAACCAAGCCCGAGATGTTACACTATCATATATTTTTGTAATGTCTCTAACACGCCAATATTACAAATATGTTTCAATCCATCCATTGGTTTTAACTATAACGAAGGAATTTATGCTGGAACCAATAGGTATCATCTTACATTGATACCAATTATCGAGGATGTAGTTCCAATGGAGCAGATGCGCAATCAATCACATTCACATAAGTACGTGAAGAAGAAGATAACACGATATGATGACAATCGTTCACCGCTAACGATCTCCCTGAAGAATAAAGTTTACTAAAAGAAGAATGCGTCAAACTCTCTCTCTCTCTCTTGATTACATTCACTGCAACAAAATCGACTTATGACAATATCCGTTACAATATCTTCTGATGTTAAATATATAACAACGGATATTTTTTTAATGAAGAAGGGTGGAGTCCCAAACAACGGATATTATTAATAATAAAATTAGCTTTTGTTCATGTAATTAGCCAGGAATGCTATATTCATTGTTAAATGTTCAATAACGACGATTTATCTGTTTACTTATCTCTCAATTTCTATATTAATTATTGCTATATTTAACAACGATAGGACAAAATTCAATGGAAACTATATGGTTGTTGTATGTTTTGTTACCAGGAATAAAACAACGATTACAATATTCATTGTGAATTTAAATAACCAAATAACGAATAATATTCATTGTTATATATTTAACTGGTAAATATTAAATCGTCATTGTCTTAGTCTAACGATGTTGTAGTGACTGCAACTTCCTCTTATAGTTGTCTTAGATTAATTATCATGATCAATCTCAATCAGTTAAAATCCGATCGAGTTCCATCAAGATCCAATGAATTTTGATATAATCGAATCTCCTTCAACGACTACACGGAATTAGATTCTAATTTTCCAATCCTAACCATTATTTGGATTTCGTGTACTTAAATACTCAATCTATAATTGGCAGATTAACTATAGTAAAAAAATGCGATTAAATAATGTACTAGCGAAAAATGTTCTTTTAAACTCAATAAAATCATGCGATATGACGTTTACTAATAATATGCACACTCTTGAGCCGGATTGAATCGGAAAATAAGAGAGATTAGTGATTCGGAACCGGATTGTCTGTTGTAATGTAGTAGGTATTGTATTGCAGGGGACCATCCGATAGAGATCGAACAATCTTTCTCTGAGGCGGGGGATAGTCGGTAGGGGTGTAAGAAAATTCTCAAGTTCGATATTCGCTCAGGTTCGACTAGCTAAATGTTCGATTCAGATTCGATTCGGAAATAAACGAACCGAACCTGAACACGAGTTTAGGCTCGATTAAATAAACGAACCGAACCTAAAAATCATAGCTTTGCTCAGGTTCGATCCGTTAAAAGCTCGGTAAACATACACATATACATATTTACAAATCCTTATCCGTAGAAGCGGACCTTATTTTGAGATAAGTGGAATTTGTCCTAGAATAAGTGAACTTTGTCTAGAGATAACTGGATATTTACGGGATAAGTAGGGTTTATCTCGGTATAAACTATCCAAAAATAAATAGTTACATCGTGTTTACAACATCCATCATCTATGTGTCTAGTACTTTTCCCTTCTTTATCTTCAAATCAATAGAGCAAGTATAAACCTTACTTATCGAATATCTCCACATTATTTTTATTCCTTATCCCCATCTGAACAGATGTAAAAATATATTATAATTATACTTTTTTTCAAAGAAACGAATCCTTATTAATCTAAATTTTTCAAAAGATGAAGATGGGTTAGATAAAGAAACAAATTAAATGAATATTTATTCTAATTATAGACACATATATATCTATTTCCATTTCTCTTCTTTTTACTCCCTCTTATTAGAGAATTCTTAAGTTCGATATTCGCTTAGGTTCGATTCGTTTAAAAAGAGGTTCGATTCGGATTCGGTTCGAAAATAAACGAACCGAACCTGAACACAAGTTTAGGCTCGATTAAATAAACGAACCGAACCTAAAAAATATAGGTTCGCTCAGGTTCGGTCCGTTTACACCCCTAATAGTCGGCTCCTTATGAAGGCCGTCCGATCTCAATCGACAACCCCTTGTAATACAACACCACCTGCTATATTACAACAGAGGATACTTGCACTAGTGATTAAGCTTAAGATTTTTCTTCAAACAACTGAGGCGTAAGCACTAATCAATGGAGTTAGGTAGATAAATTAAAGGGTTTTTATCAGTTGTGCCCTTCTGAGATATTGCAATTTCAGTTATGCCCCTCCCTTTTTTGGAATATCAGTTATGCCCCTACCTTCTTGCAAAATGTACAGTTCTGTTCTTTCGTAATATCAGTTATGCCCCTACTTTACCTTAACAGAAGAGCACAACTGTGAATTTTGCAAGAAAGTAGGGGTATAACTGATATTCTAAAAAAAGGAGGGGCATAACTGGAATTGCAATATCTCATAAGGGCACAACTGATAAAAACCCTAAAAAATTAAATGGACGGATTGAGGCAAATACTGCAAACAGTCGATTCAAGTGGCGGTGGTTTGAACGTCGTCCTTAGCAGCCGTTCCTTTATTTCCCTCGGAAAACGACCACTTTTCCGGTTTTCTTCGCTTCCGTGTGCGTTCACGCCATAATTGTTCAGACTTTCCTCAAGAAATGCACAAGACAAATGGAATCTCAGCTCTTTTTTTTGCACATTTCTTAAACGTTTGTTCTCGAACCCGATGGACAGATTTAACTCGAATTCTTGTCTTTTGAACTACAAATTGCAACCGGGTTTTAATCGTGTTAGGCGTCTCGGGATACAAACGGATAAGGATATATATCCGTCATTGTATCCATTTTATTTAGATTTTGACATCTGCATGCGTATCCGTTTTAAAATAGATACGGATATCGTTTTGATAACTGCAAGCATTCGTATCCGTATATCCGTTTTCGTATATAAATATAGTCACAGATTTATTTTTAACGATATATAACATAATTCCATACATTCTTTTACCATATTTGTATAATTTTTATGATACAAATACTTTTAGTAATCTATATCATGTGTTTTCCATCAAATTCGTATATATTTAAGTCCATTCTATATACTATTTCTAACATTATTCTTCAGCGATCGGTATCTATTTTACATCCGTATCCGTTTTTTAAAGATGTGGTAAGACATTTTTAATATCCGTCAATATCCGTCCACATCCGTATTCGTATTCAAAAATGGATAAGGATATAGTAGAACATGTATTTGCACCCATATCCATCCATTTGCATCCCTACACAACAAGAAAAATGAGTTGTGGTTATGGAATTACGGAAACGTGTGGCCACGATAATTCCGTGGTCACTAGTTTCTCGTAGCTACAATTCCGTGGCCAAAGTCTTCATACAAGAGTTGTGTTCACGACAAGTTCTGTCGTCACTTGTAGTGGCCACGATATATTTGTGGTTAGAGAACTCTCGCGACGAGACTTGTAGCTACGGTTATTGGTAACGATGTATTGTGGACAGAGCCCAATTCTACGACTACAAACCCCACATCCGTGGACGTAATTCTATAACCATAACTTGTTTTCCTTGAAGTGCTACTAGCGACGATCTTCTGTTGCCTTTATTATCAAAATTTATACTAACAGGCGATGCGTAACCTTTACAATATGAACTGTCGCTAGTGATGCAGTAAACAGTCGTATCATTCATCGTTGATAGTAAGTATGAAAAATAACTTCACAATAAATTATATTCGTTATTATTTTTTTATCGACGGATAATGTATCGTTAAATTCCAAAGTATACGTAATTTTAATATTTTTTTTAAATAACAGATAATATGTCTGAAATATAATATGAACTCGAGGACCTGGTCTGGTCTTTGTTTCGATCAGAGAGTTTATTTAAAATTAATTAAAATATGTGGAGAAAAGGCATCAGTGGTAACGATTGGATGCCATCAGTTGCCCTTATTTGACCCTTTTCCGGTCATATGTGAATGGAGTCGCTCGTAGATTTTGAGGGGTTTTAATAACTTTGCTATCTATAAAGCCTTTTGACAATATACATGTATGTATGTGTGTAGAAAGACCTTCCTATTCTTTATATTATCTGATACTAACAACACAGATCAAGTCAACTCATCTACGACTATTATACATATACCCTCTATTTTTCCCGGCCTTGAATTGCATGAAAACTATCTTTCAGGTATTAATCGATGATCGGATTATCAGAGCAGATTGTCTGTTTTAATCCCAGTTACTATAGATTTAGTTACTATAGATTTGCTGTAATTTCTATTTTTTTTTTGATTTCGATTCCAAAATGCAACCTTATAGATTGAATCCTGGGTTAATGCTCTACATATCCTTCAAATTTCACATTAATCAAAGGTTATTTGCTCTTTTATCTTAATTATTGAAGATCCAGACAATATCTAAACAACTTAAATTCATTAAAAAAGGACTCGGATCTTGAAATATTAAGATAAAATAGTAAATAACATTGGATTGATGCAAAATTAGGAAGATACGTAAAACCCCAAGATTCAATCTATAAAGTTGGATTTTGAAATCGAAATGATATCACAAAAGGGGGGGAAAAGAAATTACAGCAAATCTGCTGTGACTGGGATTACAGCAGACGATTTGCTCTGTCGATTTATAACTTTCATGGTATTCTGTCTCACAATGTAAATTTCACCAATATTTTGCATGGAAACATAAGTGTTTTGTATGCGCTTCTAATTGCATAAATAACAACAAGAAGAAGTCGAATTTAAGTCCATAATCACAGAAAAATTTCTGTCCAGTCAAATATTCCCACATATCTTAAAGAAAATCGGTTCAGACAAACCAAATTAACTGTAATTAATTCATGAATGAATGGATTTTTATTCTGTAATCAAAATCGAATTTGTATTGATTGTTCACTTCCATACAATAAGAAGTGATGGTTATTTTTGGTCGCAATCCGAATACCCGTCTAGGAGACAAAAGTATTAAAAAAAACAGATCAAATCGACATTGCATATAGAACACCATATTCCGACATCCTTAATTTGTTACGAGAATAAGGAGAGACGAGATACGATCCGGACCGTCCAATCTTGATCGGAGGACCTTCAGACCAACAACAACCAGTAAGAGAACAAGTCGACATCTATGCCTTTCTCAACACAAAAGCAGTGTGGTGCTAGCTAACTTAATTAATCAGTCGACATATAGTTAAGCGACGAAGTCCGAGCCGCAAACATCCTCGTCTGAATCCATGTATGAACATCCCAAGCCTGCCCAAGAGGAGATGGTCCCTCATGCAACTCATTCTCTCCGATAAATAAATAAACAGCAGATCTTCACCTTCTAATCGAGGACATCATGATCCATACTGCATGCAGTACCGACAGTGGAGATTATCAGATTAATCAACTGGCGAATCATGATGGATATTGACTAACTGTGTGGACAGCATATGGTTTTGGAAAGAAGCAACAGGACTTCATCATACGTTGGCAATTGGCATAGGCAAAAGAAAAAGAAAGTGTGTGTATACGTACAGATTAATACAGTTCAGGAGGGGGGCCATTTAGGGTTGGTATGATGAGGACAACCTGTTCGCTTGCATTTTAATTAAAAAAAATATAGAGAGTTTGGTGCAGGATGCCTATCATCCACTTCACCTCTTTGGAATATGCATGTAATAATGCAGTTGTTGATCGATGCTGAGATCGTACATGCAGGTTTTTTCTACTTATTTAGTCTTCAGAACCTACGCTTGGGATTGCAATATTTTATGTCTATGGATGCTAGCTTGTATGTTCTTTCTTTGGTAGCTAGGGTTTGTCGGTAGATGTGCGGGACCGATCGAATCTGCTGCCGAAGAGAGCCGAAGTTGTTGATCGAAGGTTGGAGACCGATCGATTGAGGACCGCTTTGAAACTGGACGATACAAAGGCTTAGTCGATCGCGCATTTGGTTACGCTTTTCTGTTATGTTTATCTTTGTACATTTCTTCTTCTTCTTTTTATTTATAGAGAAACTAAATGATGTATTTCTTTGTTGCTCGTCTCCCATCAATTTCTATGTAACGGAACCTTTTGTAAAAAAAATATTTCTTTGTCCTTTTAAGATCCTACAAGTTAATTAACTTATTTATTTGATATAACAAATATTATTTATTTTATGATATTTTTTTAGGAAAGAAAAGATAAGTTTTCATTCCAGCAAAATATATAAAAGGTCGCCACCAGTGTATAATGCATAGTTAAGTAAAGGATGATGCCGATCCCATAAACAACCTACCAAACATATGAGATGATAGTTCGCAAAAAGATTGAAGTGATGGGCTCTTCTTTGGAAAAGGAGTGTTATAGACATGTTTTCTATATGAGGGTTTGCAAATCAAAAATTGGTCTGGTGGTAGAGCAGTGGCTCCCACAAGCAAAAGACCAAGGTTCGAATCCCCCAACCCCCCTTCTATCTGAAAAAGGTAATGAAGGATGAGAGTAAGGGTGTAATATCTCAAACTTTGAGGGGTTATTTTGAAAATAAGATTATGGAATATATATATATATATACATATATAAAATAACTATGATGTATCAAAAAAAATATATAAATTTGAAATGGCATAACTTACATGCCGTGCAAAAAGGGAGGATATAATTGTTTTTAAAATCAATAAAACGGCAACCACATGAATTGGTAAAAAAAAATGAAAAAAAGAGATAAAACGGCATCACAGTAATGTCGATTAAAGTTGTAAACAAAAAAAGGGATAATTGCAATCAAAGAACGACGGTGGTGATTTTGACTAAGTCCATGGAAACAACGGCATCATGATGTTATTGTTTTTTTTCCTAATCTCATGCCGAGTATAGCCTAACAGAAGTCTCTAGAAATACCCCATATCCGTGCCTTTTTAAGATCGGCAAACCTTCTCTAGAAATACCCCATATCCTCCGGTACCTTCCGATTTTCTTTCTTCTTCTTGCTCGTTGTGTTGGCCTCACATACCCCGCAAGTATCGAAGAGCGATACAAAAAAAAATCAGGAGCGAGTCAAGTCCCGTACATAACTCTCATCAAGGTACTCTTTCGAATTTTTTTTCGGAATCTTAAGCGAGTATCGTTGAGATCTATTGATAGTTTCTTTTCTCCAATTTTTATCAAGTTATACTGTTATACAATCAAACTTGATTCATTTATGTCATAACGTTATTAGCCCCATAAGTTCAATCTTGTGCGAGCATACCCTGGTAATTTGTATCCTTTTAGAGCTTCCGATTAAGACCGCCTTGTTAATGATCTAGACTATCAAATTTATTGCTAAACGGATATTGCCTGCTTTTGTAACATATGTTTTTGTAGAGGGGGTTTTTGTGAAAAAAATGGAATTATAAATACATGGAATAAAAAGGAATATTATCATGAGGGTTAGTATATAATTATACATAATAAATCAAAGGGTGGAAACGGCATAGCCGTTCAAGAGAGATAAAAGGAAGATAATGCAAATTAAAAAAAAAAAGGGGAAGCCGTTGAAACGGCACAGGCATAAACGTTGTGCCGCGAAATGGTTTTCATTAATTATCTTTAGTGCATAATCGCACTATCTAATGCCGATATTTCAGGCACAACCGGCGAGCCTTTTATTTAACCCCACTGTGCACGTCTTTTTCCTTGCTAGAACTCTAGTCAAACCTCATCATCTGAGTTTGTTATATCCCACCGTGTTGATTTCTTTTCGGGTTGTGTTGCGCAAAACTTGTAGCAGAGGCTGTCACGAGGTAGAAGACGAGCGTCACCTAATCGGTGGTTTTTGTTTCTTGAGGGTGGAGAGTCTTAGGAATCAACTTACATTGGATTCTTAGTCAGGTATGTACATTAATTTATATCGCAGACCATTGTTATTTATACCCCACATTCAATTTTATTAGCCGTTGCAATGCTACTTTTTTTAATATCTCATTAAACCGCTTTAATTATATCTATCTGTTGCAACCTTATGTAATCAGATGCTAAGTTGTTTACCATCATTCTGATCTATGGTTAGTTGTTAAATATTACAGAGATAGATACATTTTTTATATAGGCTAAATTGTAATTTTGTTTGTCCAAATATTTTTTTATTAAAAAAATTAATTATTGTTTTTGACACCATCATTGTGAGGAAGTAGACATTGTTCATTGTTGGCCCATTAGAGGCTTTGACCTGGCCGGGTGCCGCGCGGACGGTTAAATCCGCCAATTGACCGTTGTAGGCGGGTAATCCTACACTACTTCCAAACAATTTACCGCTACGGCGGTTGACTCAGTACTGATGTCCATTGTATTGGGGTTTGGATAGGAGGCCCCGTATTGATATTTGTATTAGTTTTAAAAATTTTGTTTTAAGGGAACGGGGTGGCTTCTATCCAAGCTCGGGCTGCCCGGTGTCGGCAGATGGGATTGATATATATATTTGATATGGATTTTGACATTATGGTCACAAAATTTGTGATATTCAAGGAAATTGATTGAATTGTCGTTGCTATCCCATAATGAGGGGCATACATGAAAAACTCTTTTATAGTTATTGTTTATTGAGTTATAGTCCTAATTATTACGGAATTGTCATCGTAATTTCTTATGCTCATTGTATATAGTTATGATGGTATGTCTCATAAATTATTGGTGCATACTTAGTCAAATTTTTTTGACTAATATTGATTTATAACATTGCAGCTTAACGGAGGACGAGGTTGGGCTGCTCGGCTAAGTTAAAGACTCATTGCCTTGTCCTAGTTCATTAAGATTATTGTACGGAAGATTGTTGATAGACTTATTTGATTTCTTTTTGTAGTCAGACTTGATAAGTCTTTTAGTTATTGGTTATGTTCCTTTATTCTTCCATTTTGTTTGGCACTCTGATTGTTTATTTATGGAATATTGAGTTATTGTCTCGTTCCTGGACTCGAAAAAAATTTTTTTTCCAATGTTTTGGGATGCTTCCGCAATTTTTCCCATGTTTCGAGGTCCGGGACGTGACAAAGGGTATGACCTTGGTCCTTGACTATAAATCAAGTCAATGGGAAAAAGTAGTTGAATCGGTTAATTAAATCAGAATAAATAAAAAATGTATAAAATACTCAAATATGCTTGAAATAGATAGAAAAAACAAAATCAGTGTATATGTCATACATTGCACGCAAAATATTATTTTTCATATGCAACATCAAATGTTACACATACACATACATATGTAATCATCTAAACTAAATACTCTATAGAGTAATAATAGTTTAATCATATTTAAAATCCATTCTTCACAAGAAGTCGTGTTGGAGTAGTTGATTAGGAATTTGTCGTGGGCACCAGAACATCGTGGTTCCTCCACCAGCTCGCTAGTGGCCTCTTCCAGCGATGACTACATGATTTCTCCTTTCTGGAGGGATGAAGTATGTGCTGCTACAGTGATGGCAAAGAGGCAATTCTTGTCATCACCAATCATTGATTTTCACTACAAGGAAAACAAGTTGTGGCAACAAAACTATGCCGACGAATGTGGGCTTGTGGTCACATAACTGGGCTCTGACCATAACACTTCGTGGCCTGTAGCAGTAGCTACAAGTCTCATCGTGAGAGTTCTCTAACCACAAATATGTCGTGACCACTACAAGTAATCATAGAAGTTGTCGTGGCCACAGTTCATACATGAATGTCCTTTTTACATCTTTGAAGACTTTGGCCACCAAATTATAGCTATGAGAAACTTGTTGCCACACGATTATTGTGATCACACATTTCCATAGCCACATTCTGTGACCACAACTCGTTTTTCTTGTAGTGTTCTCTAAAGACATATTCCCTCCTTCTCTAGGGTCAAGGCGATCCTACATATGGAAGAAATCCATACAGTGTTCAATGCCTCTGAAAGATTTTTAGAAGGCATATGATAAATGAAGTCTACTCCAAAGTGCTATTTAAGGCCTTGGTGCACTCCTTTCCTGATATCGTTGAACGTGCTTCCTTATGATTTTACCGATGATCGCCTTCCTTTTGAGAGAAATGCGTCGAAGAGGTATGCCTTATCAGGTGGCGATCCTCGATCATCCTCTTCACAATGGATATTATGCTATATAATATTGTGAAGAACTTTGGAAAGATATTTACATTGGAGACATCGTATCTCTACAAGGACAACATAGCAGAAATGGAACTGCTAAGATGGATGTATGATCATACATGAAAAGATCATATTCAGAATGATACGGTTAAAAGGAAAGTTGGTGTCGCTCCAATAAAGTATAAGATGAGAGATAAACACTTAAGATGATTTGACTATTTGCGAAGGAGGTCAGTTGATGCGTCAGGTAGAAGATGCGAGATTTGAGATGTTGAGACAACTAAGAGAGGGAGGGGAAGGTCCAGGAAGTGTGGGGATGAAACTATCTGAAGGGATCTTAGATGGCTCAAGAGAGATCCGAATGGATGCAAAGAATCCATTTACCTAACTCTACTTATTGTGGGAAAAGAATTTCTTTGTTGTTGTTGTATTCTATTTTTTTGGGTTAATTATATAATATACAATATGGCCAAAAACTTAAGTTTCACATTTGATCACCGCTTCCTTTGAAATGTTGCTTTGTAGTTAATTAAGTGCACATTATTTCAAAAGTTAACAGAGTTTTATTGGAAACTTTTAACATTAAGTTTGCTTAAACTAAGATTTGGATTTATTTGCAATATGTAGATATTAGTATTTTTTATTGATGTGTAAACAATGGAATTGATTTCATATCAACCAAATTTAACATGAATTTATTTAAAATTAGAGATGGTTGTAAATATATACATGTGTATTTATACAAGTAAAACTCCTTATTTTCTTTGGCTTTTTATGATGTTTCTCTTGGAATTAATCATACATTAACGTTATACATTTAACCTAACTTTATTGGTTGAGTGATTTTTATACATCAATGTCATCCCATCAAACTTGAGTAGCATGAATTTGAAATATCTTCAAGTTTGGCTGAGGGGTGAGGATCACATCACAAGATGGCTCCAATTCCAGAGAGAGGTGAGTTGGCAATTGGGAACAATCAACCCATCCCCAACAACAAACAAACCCTTTTAAATAATAGGAGGTGGTCCAATTACACTTTAGCCGATATTTTTATCATTTGGTGTTGTTTTGGACCCCAACCATTAGGCAACTTGGAATAATTCGTATAAATCCAATATATTCATAGATTTATTCCTATCATTCATGGGTCTGATAGAAAGAACTGGTCATGAACATAAGATGAGAGATGCCCAATTATATGGTGCTATGATTACTGAGTAGAGAATAATACCACAAATTTTCTCCACTTTGTATGAATAAAATATACATCTTCCATATATAAGCTTACTAATGGCTTCCATTATTTATGCCAGTCTTTCTTGCACTCTTGCACCTACCTTCTTCCTCATGCTATCACCAAGGTTTTTAAAATCGGACCGAACATTGAACCGGTCAGTCTTCGGCTGGTCCAACCGGGTCGAACCGTCGGTCCAAACCGGTTGGACCGGTGATGACATCAGCATGACATCATCATTCTTATCGACTCGGAAAAAATCGGACCGGGTTTAATTTACTGGTCAGACCAATCGAACTGATTTTTTGAACCAATAAAATCGGATACATGGATATATATATAAGTGTGTATTTATATATCGATGAAATAATCGTTAGAAATTTCAGATCTTTAAATAGAATAATATGATTGCCTATTTCGAGTAAAACTCTACAAAATTAGTCGCATTTTCTAGAATCATATATGAATATAATATTGTAATCATTTATTTATGGTTGTTTCAAGAAAATTACTCTAAGAATGTATTGACATAACATATATTCCAAAAAAGAGAGGGACATACCTTATATCACAGAAGTTAAGAAGGGCATACATCATAAAAACCCCTTTATTTTATTATTTAAACTCTTATTTTTTGAAAATCACCAAACCATCAAAATTGGGTCAATTCGGGTCGACCCGGTCCGACCACTGGTCGGATCCGATTTTTTATTTTAATTTTAATTTTTTGAATTTAATTACAAAGAACCGGCCAAACCGATCGGGTCAGGGCCAGTTCCCGGACCAACTGGTCCGACCGGCCGGTCCGATCTGATTTTTTAAACCCTGGCTATCACTGCAACAAAATGCATAATAGATTAACTTAAGAAACACGTAATAACTTTAATAACTTTAAGGCACTCATACAAATATTTGTGTATACAAACCATATTCTAATAAGCAAATAGAATAATGAAACAAAGAACAAGAAAACAACTACAAGACTACTTAAAGGTCGTAATAAGGGTCGTAGTCACTATTGTCGGAACCACGAGGAGGGAGGTGAGAGCGAGGTCTCTTGTTTCCTTCTATGATACGATGTATGTCTCATCGATGCCTCCTATGTAGTCAACATAACTAGAGTCGGAGTCGTCGTCATCATCATTACCATCTTCTTCTTCATATTCTTCTTCTTACGCTTGTTTACTAACAATGTGTTTGCTGCTGAAAGAAGGAAATCTGACTGAGATGTTCGCCAGAAAGGAATGGAAGCTATTGTGGTAGGAGGAGGAGGAGGATGTTGTCTATGTTGAGTTGAGGAGGATGAAGACTTCTTATTCGTAACATCAAGAGAGAGTTTGTGTTTGAGTATAATTTTACCATTGGGCCATACTGATGTTATGGCTCTTCAACCTACTCCTATTCCTACTCCTCCTCCTCCTCCTCCTCATCATCATATGTGCATTCTCACGGGTCTTGTAGAAAAGGAGGGAGAACACAATGATCGTGTCATGCCGGATAAATGAATCTTCGAAGGTAAGATGGTAGTCAGGGTTAGCCCTTGTCTGGTCTATGAGGAGACACGACAGACATGAAGAGGATCATAACTTCGAAAATATGGTGCAACATTAGGGAGAAAGGGCTGGGTCATGAAGTTGGAGATTTGTCATTAGTCTCCCAATTAAACTGCATGGTTTCAAGACCACAGAGCTTAAACATAGTAATGCAACGAGGATCCTCAAGTTTTTTTTTGAAGAAAAAGAGGGTGAGCTCCCGAGATGGGAGTCACCACGCAATGTTATATTATATCAAATCCAGAGAAGTGTTACATAGTATAATTAACTAGACTCCCAACAACACCAGAGAACCTTACATTGGGAGATAATATTTTCTGGATAGAACCTCTGATTTTTAAAAATAAGCTCATTTCTCGCCTGCCAAATTGCCCATAGCGCCGCGAAAGGTCTAGCCACATCATCTGAGGAGCTGCCTCCCACCTTCCTTACCCCTTCCCAGAATCTTGAAAAGTAGCTGGCATCTACCCATGAGATCACTAGTTCTTTCCAGACCTTCTTTGAAGTCCCACAAGAGAAGAAGATATGTTCCGAATTCTCCTCCTGCTTTCCGCATCTGTCACACATCAGCTAGCATTTGAGGATCCTCAAGTTGAGAGATGGAAAAATGGTAGAGAAAGTGTGGAATAAGAATCCAGAGAGAGAGAGAGGTGGCGTGAAGAAGCGATCACAAGAATATACAAAATATAGTGACGACGATTGCATGGGTGACCATTTGTAAAGGTGTAGATCAAAGCAAGCATATCATGAGTGACATGTGAGTTGTTGATGGTCTTGTTCTTGAAAAGCCACGAAAAGACAGTTCAAAAAACACTAGAGGGGTCGAAAGTAAGGTGCGACAAGTTGTCGTCCTTCTGCAATGGTCTACGCGGAGAGGAGACTTTCACAACAATCGTCGTTAGAAACTCTCATCAAAACCAATGGTTGGTCTCTCACTGGGACAACCAAGAATGTGAGGGATCACAGAGGCATCCACAATAAAGGTACGCCAATGGATGGTGGTGCAAGGACATACTAGATAGCTATTTGAACATCATATCCGAGAGTATATCGTGTCATTAGAAAGAGAATTAAGAGAGCTTTAAAACAAGACAATTTCGTATTTTTTGGAGTTATATAGCTCAAGTTATTCACAAACGAGCCGATAGGTCTTTTTGCAACAAAAGATAATTAAAATAAATTTAAAACTAGTTAAAAACACATGTCAGGTACTTATCTGCATTAAAAGTAATTCAGGAGGGTTTCTTTGTAGTTTTTCCAAGTATATGACTAGTTTGCAATTAGTGGTAACCGGCAGGGCTTGTGTGCATTAGTCCCAAGCGCTTCACGTTTAGCTTGCGTAGCTGGACCTGAATGAAATTCAGGTGGAGTGGAGGGGTCGGCGCTGCAATTAACCACCCACGTGCCTCCTCCACGTGACGGGCGAGGTTCAGGTGGATGGTGGATCCGGACCGAAGGCTCGATCCAAGTAGCAGGTGCTGGAGTCGCGGGATGTCGTTCGTGGACTCCGAAGCTGCGGACGTGGCCGGTAGGCTCAGAGCGGGAATCTCGGCCGTTGGATCAGGGGAATCCGAGGGCTGAGGGCGATGCTGAGAAATCTGGTTATGTTATATTAAATGGTTTTTATCAGTTGTGCCCCTCCTTATTGCAATATCAGTTATGCCCCTTCCTTTTTGGAAATATTAGTTGTACCTCTGCCTTCTTGTCGTTCTATCACTTGTGCCCCTTCCTTACTTTAACCGTCAATGAGTTGAACTTAACCATGAATTTTTCAAACCGCGGTAAAGTTAAGAGGGGCATAACCATCCAAAAACTCTTTCCACCCATCCTCCTCCTCCGAGTCCTCTTCTGTCTGCATTAGGGGCCCTCTCTTGCTCTCGAGTGGGAAGGGGGCAATGGTAGGAGAGAGATGTTGGTCGACGCTAGCTTCTAAGAGGATGGCGATGGACTTCGTGATGGGGAGAGCGACGACAACGGTGGCAAAGAGTGGGGCGACACCATCGGAGAGGGTGAAGCTCCTGTTGGGCAGAGGTGGACTGGGCTAGAAACAAGGGCGAAATGGGAGGATCTGTGCCAAGGGAGAGGAGCAGAGCAGAGGATCTGGGCGGAGAGGGGAGAGTAGGGTGGAGTGGGAGGAGCTGGGCAAAGGGAGAGGGGCGGAGGGGGAGGACCGGGCGAAGGGGGAGGAGCGGGACAAAAGTGGGAGGAGTCAGGCAGAGGGAGAGGAGCCGAGCGGAGGAACTGTGCGAAGAGGGAGGAGCTGGACGGAGGGGTAGGAGCTCGGTGAAGGGCCTGGCTTAGAGTTCCATGTTGGTCTTACATTCCCCATCCGTAGTCAAAATTTTCACCATTCAAAATAACGGTACAAGCAAAAGGCTATTTAACTACCACAAGGTCCACAGCCTTTCTACGAAAATAGCATATGTTTGAACGAGAGAGATGAATGCTTCAACAGCACGTTGGAAGTATTTTGGAGTTTTATACCTACGCTCCCTCCGAGATTCTGAAATTACAGTCATGCTTCTATTTTTCTTTTGCAATGACACGTGCTCTTAAATTATTACAAAATTGACACTACTTCTCTTCTGTTATTACACTTATACCCCTATATTATATTGATAAAAGGGCAACACTGTCAATTTTGTAAAAATACAGGGATAAAAGTATTATTGCAAAAAAGATAGGGGCATAACTGTACTTGCAGAATATAAACGGGGCAAAAGTGTAAAATCTCAAATATTATCTCACGCATATTACCAACATATTAAAATATCTCACGCATGCACCGAGAGTTTCCATAGAAACAGTGACGCGTGAAGAGTTGTACCAATCCAACTTGGTATTTGTAAAAGAATAATTATATTGGAAGCGTCTACATCAGAGGTTAGGTTAGAAATTTCCAAGTAAAAGAGACCAATAGAAAGGATGAAGACAAAAACTTTTACTTCAGGGGCCAAAATTTTGAGACTATACATACATAAATACATACATACATAATTTATCTTTATTATAATTTACATTTTAATTATTAATATTTATTTACATTGGATTTTACAGAGATACCCCCGTACGATTTGATATAAATATCCAAACAAACATTGTATTGACAAAAGATCCTTACAAAATTCTTCAAGTAACAAAAATACACTTCTATTAGTACAATGGTAAGTAATACCATCAAATCTAATAGTACAATGGTAAGTAACAAAAATACACTTCTATTATCTATATATGTATGTATGTATTGATTCCTTACCATATATGTTATGCAAGTTTTGACAGGTGTGTGTAAGTGTGTGTATATATGTTTTAAAATACATACATACTTACATATATATATAGGATTTAATGGGGCTGCCCTTTAGGGGCAGCCAACATGGCTGCCCCGCCCTTTATTTCGACATTTTTTTATTTTTTTGAAAATATCATAATGTATATTCATCCATATATCCCTCTTATAAGTCATTCGAATTTCGTCAGAAACAGAAACTCCTATGACCTCCATCGAAATAATGTTGATTTAAAAAATCATGCGACCGTTAAAAAATGTCTGTCTGGATGGAGGCCGTATGAGTCTCTGTTCTGACGAAATTCAAATGGCATATAGGAGGGATATAGGGATGAATATACATGACGATATTTTTCAAAAAAATAAAAATAAAAAAAATGCCGAAAATAACATAGGGGCAGCCCCATTAATCTCATATATATACACACACCCGTCACTTTGATATCCACATATATATTTGTCTGTATTTGTATTTTTTAAATATATATATATGTATGTATTTATCTTTAATTACATATAACAATTTTTTACCTTGTTTACATGTAACAACTGATATTGCAGTATCTCATAGGGGTACAATACAATTGATAAAAACGTTAAATTTATCTTATTCAGATCATAGTATTGTTTTTTTATTGAAAATTAGAGGAGTGGGGGTTATATGCAACTTGTACGTGGGATATGTGGGGGGTCATTATAAACTTATTAATGTTTACAAGTAACTTTTTGATTTAGATCATATGTTATTATAATTAGGGTTTGATGGGGTTGTCCCCATCTATTTTTCCTTATATTTTTATTTTTTTCTCGAAAAAATATCATCATGTATATTCATCTATATATCCCTCCAACATGTCATTCAAATTTCATCAGAAACAGAGACTCCTACGCCCTCCATCTAAAACATGTCGATTACAAAAATGTTTAGACCGTTAAAATTACTTATTCTAGATGCAGGGCATGGGAGTCTTTGTTTCTGACGAAATTCGAATGACATATAGGAGTGATATATAGATAAATATACATGGTGATATTTTTTAAAATTTTTTAAAAAATATGAAAAATTTACGGGAGACAACCCCATTTTTTCCTTATAATTATATAATATATATTAAGAATTATTGAGAGATGGGGCCCAAGCCCCCTCCGTCCCACCTTGTCTCCACCACTGAATATATCTTCTAGTCTCAAGTAATTCCTTGAAAAATATATAATTCACAGGAAACAATATACATTGAAAATTGCAATTCACACCTCTGCAATTGTATGTTTACAACGAACGACCAATCTATCTACTATTTTACATCTCACCCTCATGCCTTCTAGTTGCCACTTTCAATCTATCGGTCTTCATTATCTCGAACAAGATATCGTTCCAACTATCAATCGGGCCGGGTAAGCACCAATGCACACAATCCCTGACGGTCGTGTTCGAATTCTTCAGGCGTCCATACCTGCTCGGATGCCCATCCGGTCGCAGCACCATCGGTCGTGTTATATCTAGCAGGTGATACCTCGACCCCCTCTTCGCCGCCGCCTCGAACTCCTCGACTTGGGCCTGGCGCATATAAAGAACGTAACTCTCGGCGCTCGTCTCGTTCCTCCTCCAAGGACTCGTTCGCACGCAATCCCCACCGTCGTTCCACGCCCCGTTCTCGAAGTGCGAAGGGGAGTACGTCCTGAGGAATGTCGTCCCGTTGTAGTTGGGCAGGCTATTGAGGTACGCGAAAACCGAGCGGAATGCGCGACGGTAGGCGTAGTTGAGTTCGACCTCGTGTAAGCTTTTGTTTGAGCACTTGAAGCAACCGATAAGCTTGTCGTCCTCGTATAAGAAGCTAGGGCGGAAGAACCACTGGCCGGCCGAGACGATCACGTAGTTGAAGGTCTCGATGGCGGCGGCCCAAACCACGTCGGGCTTGTCCACGTGGAGGTGGACCGCGCCGTCGAAGATCTCGTCGGGACCGGTCTTGACAACTTTGACTAGAAAGGTTGACCAGAAGTTGACCACCGTGAAGTTGTACTTGGGGTAGAAATAACTCATTTCGTTAAGTTGCACCGGATGTGTCACCTAAACATTGACATTCTTATTAGGTGAATATTAAAAAAAATCAATATCAACAGTACAACAAAATCAATCTAAGGTAATAAATAATGAGGTAAATTATATATTGGACCTTCATCTATGGGTTCAATTTCAGTATGGGTCCTAAACTTTCAAATGTAATTGACTCCGTTTTATAAATAACACCGTTAGAAAAAAAGAGAGAGATGAACTAAAGTGTCCATTCTCGAAAGTGGTATTCTGAGACTTGCCCATTCTCGAACATGGACAATTTAGTCCATCTCTCTATTTTTTCTAACGATATTATTTATAGAAATGGAGTCAGGACCCATTTTGTTACATTTGAAAGATTGAGATCCATATTAGGATTAGATCAATAGATGAGGACCCAATATGTAATTACCCTAAATAATTTGAATATTCTATATCTTTCCATCTTTAGACATTAACGATGTAACGATGAATGTTATTCGTCATCAATTTATTTATTTTTCTAGTAATCTCCAACAAATGTCATATTCGTTATTAAAAGTTCATATAGCGACGATTTTTTTGTTGACTTATTCGTTAAAGTTTAGACTAATCAGTTCTAAAATTAACAACTAGTTGAAGAAAAAGTAAATGAATAACTGTCGTCGTATAATTCGTTTCGAAGAATATAGCAACAAATACAATATTCATTCCGAATTTTAAAAAAATAATGAATATTAAATTATTCGCTCCCTTAGACCAAATTTAACCAAATCAGCGCAACAATAATAATGAAAGAACGCATAATGAATATTAATGGAATTTAAATTATTCGCTGCGAATCAGGAGCACGAGTGTTATTGAAAAAAAAAATAAGAACGCAATCGTAATTGCAGAATCTTGGAGGGCACAAGTGTAAAAACCCTAAAAATGATGCAGCCATCGTGGCTGCAATTGCTACTTGTTTAATTATTGAGTATTAGCACATGAACTATTTTGCGGCCTCATTATGAACCTTGAGATTCGAAAGGTACAGGACTTGCAGGTCAATCATTTATATTTATTTATTTATTTATTTATATATCATTTAAGATCGAATCACTTGTGTACCCACGATCGAATTATTCTTTTTTTTTTCTTCTTTTCGAAAAGCACTACCCATTGCTTTCATATACTACTGTTTATCGACGGTGGGTGGTGAGGTGAGCTGTCTGATATATACGGTATACTCAATATAGCAACGGCTTACCTAACGATAGGGGTGTTCGAAAAATCTGGAGTTTGATATTCAGTCATGTTCGATTCGTTAAAGGTTCAATTCATATTCGGTAGACTCGGGTTACGAATCGAACCATGAAATGGTTGGTTCACTTAGGTTCGGTACGTTAAAAGTTCGATATACAATATTATATGGGAAAAATAGGGTTGCTCCCTGGGAGTAGCCAACGAGGCTACTCCCACATCTGTTTTTTCCACATTTTTTTATTTTTTTGTAAAATAAAAATTCTTATATTCATCACTATATCCCTCTAACATTCTACTAAGATTTCGTCGGAAACAGAAACTCCTAGGCCCTCCATCCAGACGTCATTTTTTTAACGGTCTCAAGATTTTTTAAATCGACCCTGTTTGGATGGAGGATGTAGGAGTCTCTGTTTCTGACGAAACTTTAATAGAATGTTAGATGGATGTAATGATGTATTTACACATTTTAATTTTTCAAAAAAATAAAATTTTTTTGGGGAAAATAGGGGTGGGAGCAGACCGTTGGCTACTCCCAGGGAGCAGCCGTATTTTTCTCATATATATATAGGGGGGGGGAGGGATCCTACTCCATGGAGTATGTAACTTACCTACTCCACTTTCTTTTTTTTCAAATATTTTTTATTTTTTGAAAAATGCTTCCATGGATTTTCATAACTATATCACTCTAATATGTCATTCAAATTTCGTCAAAAACAGAGACACCTACGACCTCCATCCAGAACATGAAAAAAAACAATACTGTGACCGTTAAAAAATGACTGCCTGGATGGAGGCCGTCGGAGTCTCTATTTTTGACGAAATTTGAATGACATATTAGAGAGATATAGTTATGAAAATCCATGGAAGCATTTTTCAAAAAAAAATAGAAAAATCAAAAAAATTGAAAATGGATTAGGTAAGTTATCTACTCCATGGAGTAGGATCCCTTTTCTCATATATGTATGTATGTATTTATGTATATGTATGTATTTTTTCCTCAAAAAATTATACGAGGAATGAGGAGTTTGCATCATGATGCAAGTAAGATATATGCATAAAAGTTCACGATCCTTGACACGATGTATCGAAGAACTGTGATCATTCCACATTCCCAAATACTTAGATTTCAAAGAATTCCACTGCTAATGGAATATTAAACGAACCGAACTTGCATGCATCATGATCAAGCCGAACAGAATGTAAACACCATTTCCATCTTATCGACCGGAATCAAACCCGAACCTCTAGAAATGCTAAACGAACCGAACCGGACCTGTCGAAAACAGTAACGGTGGGAATCTGCCTAATTTTTTTCAACTTAATTATGCATACATGCGTATAGATTCAAAGGTAATTACAAAAAAAAGACATTAACAAAAGAGATACTAAGCTTCCGACTTCATATAATTTAGGTTCTTTTTTGTAATTTTTATTTTAGAATTTTTCCCATTCACAACAAAGGCAATGCAATTGCATTTGATTGACTTCAACCCATTATTCCATACGTATAATTCTATGAAAAAAAATCAAAAAAAAATCGAAAAGATAAAAAAAGCTCACCCTGGAGAGGAGGCACAAGAGGGACTGCATGTGGTTCCTGGCGACAGAATCCCCAACGAAGGCCATGGATTTCCCCTTGACGAGCTCGAGGAACGCCTCGGCGTCGAACCGGGGGAGCTCGCAGTCCTCTGGCTTCCACCGCCACCTCATG
The DNA here is from genome assembly GCA_037367405.1 of Ottelia alismoides. Classification (NCBI taxonomy): domain Eukaryota; kingdom Viridiplantae; phylum Streptophyta; class Magnoliopsida; order Alismatales; family Hydrocharitaceae; genus Ottelia; species Ottelia alismoides. Next base: position 1,385,669 of record JAZKJV010000939.1, on the reverse strand, counting down.
AAACCGGTGTCGGGCCTCCCGTGCTTCATGCAGTTCTGGTGTTCGTGGATGGTGGTGCAGGTCTCGTTGGTGTAGTATGGCGCGTCCGGATCGGGAACCCAATCCCCCCTGAAGAGATCACAGTGCTCCTCCGGTTGCACCTTCTCGCTCTCCGTTAACGGTGGAGGCGGAGAAGGGGAAGAGTTGGAGATCCATGGGAAGATCTGCGTGTGGTAGTAGAAGATGGTGAGGAGGAAGAGGAGGGTGGTGGTGGCGGTGAGGAGGAAGGCGGCATCCGTGATCTTCTCCAGCTTGAGCTGGTGCTTCATGTTTGATATAAAAGGAGGAGGGTGGACTATGTTCTCGTTATGCACATATATATAATAGATATGCATAGGTGTTTGTGTGGTGTTTATGTAATCGCCAGTTTTTGAACTTGGAAAAAGAGATCCTAACAAATACAGTAGATAGATAAAATGGGTTCTGCGCAAAAACTATGAGTTAATTTTGCTGGTTTTTTTAGATGAAGGGGTTACAGATAAGGGTTAAATGGGGCTGACCCTTGGGAGTAGCCAACTTGGCTACTCATCCCTATTTTCCCCTCATTTTTTTATTTCTTTGAAAAATAAAAATTTGTAAAATCATCATTATATCCCTCTAACATTCTATTAAAATTTCGTCAGAAACAGAGACTCTTGCGACCGTCATCCAAACATTATTAGTTTAAAAAATCTTGCGACCGTTAAAAAAATGACGTCTGGATGGAGGGCCTAAGAGTTTCTGTTTCTGACGAAATTTTAATAGAATGTTAGAGGGATATAGTGACGAATATACAAAATTTTATTTTCTAAATAAATAAAAAAAATGAGGGAAAAATAAGAGTAGGAGTAGCCAAGTTGGCTACTCCCATGGGGCAGCCCCATTTTACCCCATAAGGGTTAAATGGGGATGCCCACTGTTGGCTACTCCCACCCCTATTTTCCCCTCATTTTTTTATTTCTTTGAAAAATAAAAATTTGTAAAATCATCATTATATCCCTCTAACATTCTATTAAAATTTTGTCAGAAACAGAGACTCATGCGACCATCATCCAAACATGGTCGATTTAAAAAATCCTGCGACCGTTAAAAAATGACGTCTGGATGGAGGGCCTAGGAGTTTCTGTTTCTGACGAAATTTTAATAAAATGTTAGAGGGATATAGTGATGAATATACAAATTTTTATTTTCTAAAGAAATAAAAAAATGAGGGAAAAATAAGAGTGGGAGTAGCCAAGTTGGCTACTCCTATGGGGCAGCCCCATTTTACCCTACAGATAAATATGGGATTGATATGATTAGAAGGAATATGATAATCTGGATGGTGGGATGTGGATTGATACTGTTAGATAATACAAAAGCGACTGGAATAATAGAGATGGTTTAAGTGTCATTATATATAAATCTTTCAGGTATTAAAATATTCTGACCTTTGTGGGAAAAGGTGGGAGACTTGGTGGTGTTCAATAGCCGCTAGTGGTAGTGGGCTTGGAAGAGGATCCTATGCTGTAGAGGGGATTGCAGCAGAGGTGCTCTAATCTCCAATAATTTTTTTGTGATTTAAATTCTAAAATCTAATCTTATAGATTGAATCTTAGATAAATGATCTACTTGTCCTCCAAATTTCGCTTAAATCCGATATTATTTGCTATTTTATCTTAATGGTCAAACAATCGATCAAAATCTGAGAAACTTAAACTCCATTTAAAAAAGATCCGAGTCTTCAACCATTAAGATAAAGTAGCAAATAATCTCTGATTTAAGCAAAATTTTAAGGTCATGTAGGATATTTATCTAAGATTCAATCTATAAGGTTGGATTTTAAATCACAAAGTAAAATTATTGGGGATTACAGCACCTCTGGTGCAATCCCCTCTACAGCAGTGGGCTCTCCGTGTACGAGAGCAGATCCTCTTTTATACAACAGGGATCTGCTGTAAATTCGGATTGTCTCCGACTGTTTGATCAAGATTGAGCGGTTCACACGGAATTCAAATTTTTGTGGACCCTTACTGTCTGAAGCTTGACCTTGATCAAGAGGTCGGGGTGTGGTCCGGGTTTGCCCAGATCCCTGCTGTACAACCGTGTATAAAGACTTTTGAGGTGCTGGCTTTGTGGACTAGTTCAAATGAGCTGTGACTCTGTACTGAATATAATTATTCACATGGACCTTTGTTTAGGGATATATTTTGTATTTATACTCGTGTTAGTCACGCTCTAACTTCGGAGCCTTAATTACCTATAAATAATTTTACCTATAAAAATTTTTACCCAGAATGGTTACGACACGAAAATAATTCTTAAAATGAGCATATATCGCGAAATCATTTGTCGTGTGGCACATCAAATGGTTTATCGTGCTACATGTATGGATAGTAGAGGCTAGGGACTCAAATTTTCATCACGGGCAGTTGTTTCTGCCGTCCGTGTGGCGCGGCAAGCCATTTACCGTTCGAAACAAGCCAAGTAGCAAACGGTTTACTGATATATAGAATATTTTGGTAATTATTTTCAAGACGTATCCAAGAGTAATATTTTGGAAAGTTAATACGTCACGTGAATCACATCCCGTCGTTCACGTAAGTTCTATCCCCTGCTACCGTCCATGCAAATCTAGCTGTGTCAGATTGTCTTCCCTTTCTATTTTTCTGATGCTTACAAACTTTGCTATTCTGTTTGAGCTCTATATGGATTTATAAACGATTGAAAATGCCACAGTCTCGATGGAAGGTACTACGTCCCCATCCAAGTGGCTCAAAAGCAATCGGGATTTGATCACCAACTCATCCCACGTCTTCTTCTTCCGTCATACGAACCGTTGGATGGTAATTGAACGTCTGCGATCGCAGTCATTCGCAGTCCATGTCGGCTGTTCCACAAGTGATGCAGTCATCATCATCAGGGCTCCGATCGTCTGCTGTAAAGAGCTTTTACAGCCCCTGCTGCAATGAATGAGAACCGTCAGATACGGATCCGACGACGCTCAAAGGGGCTGAGGATAGTGGGCGCATATGTCGAGGCTGAGGATGCACATCTCGAAGCTGAGGAGAGACGATCGGACGACTGTGACCCCTACAACAAAATCTGCTGCAGTAGGGGCTACAACAGACGATCCAAATTGGTCATCATCAACCATCAGTTTTTGACCCCCTCAGTTGGTGACTGCTGACTCATTCTCCTCTATCAACCAAACCTTTGTCAAACTTTGTCCAATTGTATCGAACACGCACGCAGCCAAACTACTACTAATTTAATCAACACCCCTCTTTTTTAATCAAATCGGCCCTACTCTAGTCGTACAGTATACATATAATTCAAACAAATAATCAAACACAGAGCTCGATTATAATCTCCGTGAAGAAGACCGGTAGATTATCGAGCCCAACAGATGAAGCAGCTCAAGTTGGAGAAGATCCAAAAGGTGGGCCTCCTCCCCACCACCACCTTCCTCCTCCTCCTGCTCCTCCTCGCCGTCCTCTACATCCACCCACATACCTTCCCATGGATCTTCAGAGAGGAGGAGCGGTACTGCGATCTCTTCCGAGGGGATTGGGTTCCCGATCCGGACGCGCCATACTACACCAACGAGACCTGCACCACCATCTACGACCACCAGAACTGCATGAAGCACGGGAGGCCCGACACCGGCTTCATGAGGTGGCGGTGGAAGCCGGAGGGCTGCGAGGTCCCTCGGTTTGACGCGGAGGCCTTCTTCGATCTCGTCAAGGGCCAGTCCATGGCCTTTGTTGGCGATTCTGTGGGGAGGAACCAGATGCAGTCCTTGCTGTGCCTCCTCTCCCAGGTAAGCTTTTAATCATGTTGTTTAACTCCCTAAAAGAGAGGGGTATAAGTGTTATTAGAAAAAGTCAGAAAGGCACAAGTGTAAAAAGCACATATAGTTATATTAAAATCAGAGGTGCCAATGAATAATGGTAAGGGATATTTACCCAGCAGACCCTGAAATCTTTCGAAATTACCTCTACGACCTTTGAAACATCGTAATTCCTCCCACGACCCCGTAATCTTGCTCCGTCTTACCCAATAAACCCTGCCGTCAATTTTAACTATATTTGAGTCAAAGACTTGAGTTACTCTTGAGTTAACCTAACCAATTTACCATCTAACGGTTAGGATTAGCCGTAATAAAAAGAATAAGAAAAAAATAAAAATCCAGATGCCGACAGTGGAGGGGGACCCATCGCGAGGGTGGGGCAATGCGGCGGCGGCCGGGGAACTCCATCGTTGGGGCTTCATCCTCGGCAGGGGGGCGCGAACGGGAGGAGGGGGGGCGAGGCAGGGGGCAGCATCCATCGTTCCCGGGAGGGGGAGGGGGGGAAGCTCCATCGTTCCCGCGAGGGGGGAAGCAGCGCGGGAGTGGGAATCCGCAGGAGGGGGGAGCTGGGTTGGGTTTCGCATGGGAGGGATCGCGGCGCCGGGGGGGGAGGGGTGGCGGGGGAGGCATCGCGGCGGGGGAGGCATCGCGGGGGTGGGGTTCCGCAGGAGGGGGAGCTGGGTTGGATCCGCGTATATAGCTTCTCCTGCATCGAGAGCTAATGTATTCAAACACACGCGTATATATCCACATACCCATCTTGTTCGTTGGTAAAGACACCGGCATATAGCCCAACAGCTACAGAAACGCCTCCCATATGTTTCACGACCACCTCTTGCCCGCAATGGCTCGATCTATCACCCCCAATCACAACGAGACGACAACTAATCCCTCCAGCAAGAGGAAGAGAAGACCTGCGGGAACCCCCGGTACGTGTGCGAGATCTGCAACCAGGGGTTCCAGAGGGACCAGAACCTGCAGATGCACTGGAGGAGGCACAAGGTGCCGTGGAAGCTGCTGAAGAGGGAGACCGCGGAGGCGCGGAAACGCGTGTTTGTGTGCCCGGAACCGACGTGCCTCCAGGCATCGCGGGGTAGGGGGTGCTGGGTTGGATGCATCCTCGACCCGGGGGAGCTTGCGGCCGCCGAGGTGGGGGGTGCTGGGTTGGATCCGTCCTCGACCTGGGGGAGCTGGCGGCTGCCGGGGGCGGGGGGAGTGCTGGGTTGGCTGCCGAGGGCAGTGGGTCGAGACGGAGGGGGGAGCAATGGAGGCTAAGCAGGGGGAGGGAGAGGGAGTGGCACTCATGGTAAATTTGATAGATAAAATAGGCATAATGTACAAGAAGATAACAGAATCTAGTTAACTTTAACGACTTAATGGATGGGAGTTAACCACAGGGTATGTTGGGTAAGAGTTAGCAAGATTACAGGGTCGTGGGAGGAATTACGATGTTTCAAAGGTCGTAGAGGTAATTTCGAAAGATTTCAGGGTCTGCTGGGTAAATATCCCTAATGGTAATTACTTAGGGACGTACAAGCAAAATTTTCATCTAAATATAGAATATGGGTATCAAAATTGAAGGTTTTTTTAAATAATCACTAATTTATTCTTAATTAACTAGATAGGTATAAAAAATTAAAAATAGAAATAAAAATTTAGGTGTAAATAAGTGCAGATTTTGCACTTGTATCATGTCATTTTGCATCTCTGCCCTGTCCCAAAATTCGTTGATATAAATAGTCCTTGTATTTATACTATTAAAAGTAACTATATTTAAAGGTATACTTTTACTTGTCGTATTACTTTTGTAATCCTAATAGAAGTTAATCAGCTCTTAATTTCACAATCACGATAATGAAAATTAACATTTTGAATTTAATTTATACATATGGATACATTTAGATCTATACATGTAGATTTTTTATAAGTATAATTAATTTTTTTGAGTTTCGTTTATGCTTGTTATCTCCTATCGTAACAATAAGATCCGATAATTTTTATACACACTATTATATCCATTTTAGGTTGTTATCGATACGTGTTTTTATTTTGACAAGTAGAAATATTTCAACGAACATGGTTACATAAAATAGTATAAGTTTAAATTATTTTTGAAAACACTAAAACAAATATGGACATCACTTACATTTTTTGTAACATGGAGATCAAATAATTTGTATCCTTCTGATACATTTCCATTTTTCGCAGAAACAGATATAACTGAAAAATCATTTTTCTTTTTTTGATATAGACGCAAAAACAAGTATTAAATGTATGTCTATATAGACAAATACTAATATCATTTTTATTTTTTGTTCTTTTTTTTGATATAGATAATACCGATGTCTAATTTTTAAAACTCATTTTCTTACCATTATCCATATACATCAATATAAATATAAATATAAATATCCATGCAATAATAAATCTGAAGTAGGTATGTTATTTACCATGAAAACGTTATTTTTCATCATCGTAGTTGATAAATTGAGAACTAATTAACTTATATTAAGCTTATAAAAATCAATGCATCAAGCAAAAGAATGCCTTTAAATATAATTACTTTTAACAGTATAAATGAGAGAGTTATTTATATCAATGGTTTTCAGACAGGATAAGGATACAAAATGGTGGGATACGAGTGCAAAATCTCCCACCCAAATCAGCACTTAATGTGTTATTTTGGGCATTCTCCCCATTTCTAAATTTGTAAAATTTTTATTTTCATACACATATATTTAGTTAAAATTAAATTAGTGATTATTTTTTTTAAAAAAAACTCCTCGAAATTGTAGGTGGCACATCCTGTTTGGGTGAACAACACAATCTTCTTCTTCCCAAAGTACAACTTCACGGTCGCCTCCTTCTGGTCAACCTATCTGGTCAAAGTTGACTCTCCGAGCCTCGACGCGAATCTCGATAAAGACATCCACCTCCACCTCGACAAGCCCGATCCCACGTGGGCGGCCACGATCGAGTCCTTCGACTACGTCATCGTCTCCGTCGGCCGGTGGTTCTTCCGGCCTAGCCTCTTGTACGAGGAAGACCGGATTGTCGGCTGCTACATATGTCACAAGGCTCACAACAACAGCATCCCGGAGGTCGACATCTACTACACCTACCGTCGCGCTTTCCGCGCGACGTTTGCCTACCTCAACAACCTGCCCGGCTACAAGGGGATAACGTTCCTCCGTACGTATTCCCCCGGGCACTACGAGAACGGGACGTGGAATACGGGGGGAGATTGCGTGAGGACGAGCCCGACGAGGAGCGGTGAGGCTAGCCTCGACGGGTACGATCTTCTTATGCGTAGGGCACAAGTCCAGGAATTTGAGGCTGCAGAAGAAGTAGCGAAGAGAAGGGGATTGAGATACCGCTTGTTGGATATCACATTTTCGATGTTGCTCCGCCCCGACGGCCATCCGGGCAGGTATGGACGTGCGGCGAGCGAGAACACGACTAGCCGGGATTGCGTGCATTGGTGCCTCCCCGGGCCGATCGATAGCTGGAACGATATCTTGCTCGAGATGTTGAAGAAGGAGACATTGAAGGCTGGAGCTAGTTGAATGGTACCATTCATGTAAATTCTTTATATATATATATATATATATCATTATTAAGCAAAGATTAATAATGAATGTTTACCAAATGCCATTAATTAACCTCGCAATTATTGACTAAGCTCTTCGTTGACCATCGGCAGAAGCCGAAGATAATATTGGGCCGGGCTTAAATTATCGGCCCAAAGAATTTTGAGCCGGGCTCGAGCTTTGCTCGGCCCAGCCTGCTTAGTCCGAGAGCCTGGCCCGATTTGAAGCCCAGTTCGCGACCCAGTTTAGAAGGACCTCTCTTCAGGGTATACTTGAGCTTGATATCCTCTTGAGCCGGTGCTAAAACTCGATATAAGTCGGTTGACATTCGTATCTGTATCTATTTTAAAATAGATACAGATATTGATATCGTTTTGGTATCTGCAAACATCTGTATCCGTATATCCGTTTTTGTATATAAATATATTTATAGATTTATTTTTAACCCTATATGACATAATCTTATATCTTCTTTTACTATATTTGTATACTTTTTGTGATACAAAAATATTTAATAAATTTATAACATATGTTTTCCACCCAATTCGTGTGTGTGTATATATATAAGTCGATTCTATAGAATATTCTAACATTCATGTATGCAATCAAAACCCGTCTTACATCTATATCCGTTTTTTAATAATATGGTAAGATAGTTTTAATATCCGTATCCGCATCCATATTCATATTCAAAAATAGATAAAGATACGATAATACCTATATCTGTATCTATATCCGTCAGTTTGCATCCCTAATTACACTCTTCCAAGTTTGTGAGATACTATAAACGAATAATCTATACAAATTTACCGAAAGATTCAAGACATTTAATGCCATCATTATTCCTAATTTTGGATTCACTCTCATTTTACCTAATATTTTTGCACAAATTGAAAGCATGTCTTGCATAGAAAGTTGGTTTTTTTAGGTTATCTGTATATCACTTTTGTCCATTGCTATAACGTCCCGGGCTTAGGTCCCCGGTCCGTTATCGAGGAAAACTGGTCCTGACAACTTGTTGAGTATGAGTTCAGATGAACCCGTTGGCAACCACCCAAAATGTTTAAGTCCAAGTTGTCAAGTGGTAATCCCCACAACTTATAACCACACCCACACTTTGAGTTTTAGATGTGACACTATGTTTGGGGGTATGGGTGTTACAGTTGTTCTTTTTGCGATGTGATATCTTTTAAAGCTTGAGTAGCTTGATATCAAACAACACATCATCGTCCCAATTATCACAACTACCTTTTTTTACGTTTAATTCATATTCTAAAAATCTAAATTTTAAAAATTAGATTTTTGAAAGGAAAAGATGAGGTTGCTCCCGTGCCATTTTCCTGCAATTCTTTTTATTTTTTTGAAAACATCATCATGTATATTCATCCATATATCCCTCCAATATGACATTCAAATTTTATCAGAAACGGAGACTTCTGTGCCCTTCATTTAGAATAGGTAATATTTAATGGTTTAAACATTGCTGTAATTTGCATGTTCTAGATAGATGGCATAAGAGTCTTTGTTTCTGAGAAATTCGAATGGCATTTTGGAGGGATATATATATGAATAAACACGATGATATCTTGCAAAAAAAATAAAAAAGTAGGAGAAAATGGACTGGGGACAGCTCCATCTAACCCTTTTTAAATGCAATAACCATTTGATACGATATTCACATTCCCCAAAAGCATATATTATATAATATTAATCGTCTTTTTAATTTTTTTAGCTGCTAGACAGTTATATAGGGAAAGAAGGATGCCCTAAGTCTACCTTACTTGCTTACTAGTTCCACCACTGACTCATTCTGTCAATTAAAGAAAGCAAGGAAGTCTCATACCGCTGAGAAACCGCAAACATCTGTATCCGTATATCCGTTTTCGTATATAAATATAGTTATAGATTTATTTTTAGGGATTTTTACCCAACAAACCCTATAAATGTATTAAAATACTTCTACGACTTTTGCACAACGTAATTACCCTATCGAGCCTGTAAATTACCCCAAGAACCCTCACGGGCTTAAAAAATATTACCCGGAGGATTCATGGGGTAAGAGTTTACAAGTTTACGAGATCGAGGGGGGAATTAGGTTGTTTCAAAGGTCGTGGAGGTGATTGGCAAAGTTTATAAGGTCTGCCGGGTAAAAATCCCTTATTTTTAACCCTATATGACATAATTTTATATCTTCTTTTACTATATTTGTATACTTTTTGTGATACAAAAATATTTAGTAAATTTATAACATATGTTTTCCACCCAATTTGTTCGTGTGTGTATAAATAAGTCGATTCTATAGAATATTCTAAAATTACTCGTATGCGATCAATATCCATTTTACATCTATATCCGTTTTTTAAGAATATGGTAAAATAATTTTAATATCCGTCAATATTCGTATCCGCATCCGTATTCGTATTCAAAAATGGATAAATATATGATAATACCTATATTTGTATCTATATCCGTCAGTTTGCATCCCTAATTATACTCTTCAAGTTTGTGAGATACTATAAACTAATCATCTATACAAATTTACCGAAAGATTCAGGACATTTAAAGCCATCATTATTCCTAATTTTGGATTCACTCTCACTTTACCTAATATTTTAGCAGAAATTGAAAGCATGTCCTGCGTAGAAAGTTGATTTTTTACGGTTATCTGTATATCGCTTTTGTCCGTTGCTCTTTTTGCGATGTGATATCTTTTAAAGCTTTAGTAGCTTGATATCAAACAACACATCATCGTCCCAATTATCACAACTTCTTTTTTTACGTTTGATGCATATTCTAAAATTCTAAATTTTAAAAATTAGATTTTTGAAAGGAAAAAATGAGGCTGCCCGTGCTATTTTCCCGTATTTTTTTATTTTTTTTGAAAATGTCATCATGTATATCATCTATATATCCCTCCAATATGATATTCAAATTTCATCAGAAACGGAGACTTATGTGCCATTCATTTAGAATATGTAATTTTAATGGTCTAAACATTGATGTAATTGGCATGTTCTAGATAGATTGCATAAGAGTCTTCGTTTCTGAGAAATTCGAATGGCATTTTGGAGAGATATATAGATGAATATACACGGTGATATCTTGCAAAAAAATAAAAAAATAAGAGAAAATGGAGTGGGAACCGCCCCATCCAACCCTTTTTAAATGCAATAACCATTTGATACGAGATTCACACTCCCCAAAAGCATATATTATATAATATTAATCGTCTTTTTAATTATTTTTTAGCTGCTAGACAATTATTGTTAGAAGCATCACTTTATCTGTGAAGTATAAGAGTCGCGTGAATTTTAATAGTAAGGGTGTGTTGTAAAAGAATGTAAGTGCTTCTTCTTGTTTATAATGACCGGTATACAATTCCTATTAGGGATTTTTACCCGACAGACCCTATAAACTTTGTCAATTACCTCTACGATCTTTGAAACAATATAATTCTCCCTCGACCTCATAAACTTGCCAACTCTTACCCTATGAATCTTGTGGTTACTCTGTTTGAAGCTCGTGAGGGTTCTTGGGGTAATTTATAGGGTCGATAGGGTAATTATGTTATGCAAAAGGTCGTGGAGGTGATTGGCAAAGTTTATAGGGTCTGCTGGGTAAAAATCCCTTCCTATTATATCAAATTTAAAGTTTTGTAGGGAAACTATAATCAGCTATCCAACTCAAGGAAGAGTTAATGTATTTTATTTTTTTTTGCGATTTCAATCTCAAAATCCAACCGTATAGATTGAATCTTAGATAAATGATCTGCATATCCTCCAAATTTCACTCAAATCCGAGCTCATCCACTATTTTATCTTAATGATTTAAAGATGGGATCTTTTTTAAATGGAGTTTAAGTTACTTAGATCTTGACTGAATGTTTGACCATTAAGATAAAATAGCAAATAAGCTCGTTGTGGAGTGAAATTTGGAGGATATGTAGAGTATTGATCTAGAATTCAATCTATAAAGTTGGATTTTGGAATTAAAATTGAAAAATAAAATAACATACATTACAACACCTCTGTTGTAACTAGAGTTACAGCAAAGGATCCTCTTCCCCAACTCAAATACTTCTTTATAACATTTTTTTGGGTGTGTGTGAGTGTATGTATATGTTAACAGTTACAAACTTTCACCTAACATACGTATTAAGTACGTATCGTTAAACAATCATTCAATCAAGGTGTTCAAAACTTTGCGAATGCATTGTTCAACTTATCCTTCTTCAACATCTCAAGCAAGATATCGCTCCAGCTATCGATCGGCCCAGGCAAGCACCAATGCACGCAATCCCTGATAGTCGTGTTCGCGTTCACAAGGTGCCCATACCTACTTGGGTGGCCGTCGGGGCGGAGCGCCATCGGTTCTGTGATATCCAATAGGTGATATCTCAAACCCTTCTTAGTCGCTTCCTCCTTCGCCATCTTGAACTCCTCGACTTGGGCTCGACGCATCGAGAGATTGTTCCCCTCTAACCTTGTCTCGCTACGCTTGGTCGGACGCGTTCGGACGCAGTCTCCCCCTGTGTTATACGTCCCATTTTCGTAGTGAGAAGGTGAGTACGTCCTGAGGAATGTAGTTCCATTGTACTTGGCTAGGTTGTTGAGGTAGGCAAACGTCGAGCGGAACGCGTGACGATAGGCGTAGTAGACATCCACCTTGGGGATGGTGAAGTTGTTGCACTTGAAGCAGCCTACGATCTTGTTCTCCTTGTAGGAGAAGCTCGGGCGAAAGAACCATTGGCCGGCTGAGACGATGACATAGTCGAAGGATTCGATGTGGGCCGTCCACGCCATATCTGGCGTGTCGATGTGGAGGTGGACGGCTCCGTCGAGGACCTCATCGGGACCGGTCTTGACAACTTTGACCAAGAAGGTTGACCAGAAGACGACGACGGTGAAGTTGTACTTAGTGTAGAAGAAGCTTGTCTCGCTGACTGACACTGGATTGGTCACCTATAATTTTGAAATTCATGTCAAGAGATGTTAAAGTTGTTCAAAATGACTTATAATACATCCATCCCTAAGATTTGATTTATCTTTAACAAAATACTAGAAGGCACTACAAAAAATTGAGTTATAGTGACGGTTTTTTCAAATTCCGTCACTAAATTAGTCGTTGTTAAATATATAACGACGATATTATTCGTTGCAAAATGATTTTTCGTACTCGAAATTAGCAACGAATATCATATGTGTCGTTATATCATTAGCAACGGTCCACACAACGACGCTTATCCGTTGCTATTTTTCAAACTTTTAATTAATCGTCGCTATATTTTGAACTAAAAAAATAGCGATGATTAGTTGATATTTTGAAAAATAGCAAAGGATAAACGTCGTTACAGACCGTTGCTAATGATATAACAATGGATACGATATTCGTTGCAAATTTAAGTACGAAAACTCATTTCGCAACGAATAATATCGTCACTATATATTTAACAACGGCTAATTTAGTGACGAATTTTGAAAGAACCGTCACTATAGCTCAATTTTGTTGTAGTGATGTATCGATAACATCACGATCTTCTATTTCAAAATATATAACAACGAATATTATCCGATATAATGTCTCTGTTAGAACTTGAAATTTGTGACAAATGACATATTTTTTATTATTATATCGTTAGAGACAATTGATACAGCAACTCTTATATGTTACCTTGTAATAAACAAATGTCATGCACTCATTGGTAAATATAGTGATAATTAGCATTAATTTGTTATGAAAGAAAGATAATTATTGCTATATAAATCGTTATTAACGACATAACACCAAACTCCAAAAACATTTTGTTGTGAGCTCATTTGGGGCCTTTGTACAGGAGAGAAGGAGAGAATGGATCCTCTGTAGCTGATACTCTGCAGTAATGGCTGGAGCCGCTCGATCTTGATCGAACGGTTCAAATGAAATCACATTTTTTGTGGGCTTGTACCATGTGATTTCATGTGAATCGCTCGATCAAGATCGAACGGCTCCAGCCGTTACTACAGAGTCTGCTGCAACTGCGGCTATCTCCCGTATAGGAAGCTACCAGAGAGGTTCCCTACCAGTACGTAGTTCTTACCTGCTGTAATGGGAGCCACTCGATGAGGATTGGACAACCCTCGGAAGGGGCCGGAGATGGCTGATACGCATCCCGATCCTCATCGAGCGCCTCCTCAATGCTGTAACATTGCTGTAACATCAGAGGATCCGTTACATGATCTTGACTAATTACCAGTACGTCGTGAAATTTAGTTGCAGATAATAATTATTCACCAACGTCCAGCACCTTAAACGGATCTTCACATTCCGATGGGATATATTTTAATGGAATATGATCACCTTAATTCCTCTAGAAATTATTCAGCTATCCTAAATTACTGATATATGTTACTTATCATATATTTTAAAATTAATTTCAGTTCTGTACATGTAATACCTGCATGCAATTATTAATAGAATTTAATGGGGCTGCCCTCTTGGGGCAGCCAACATAGCTGCCCCGTCTCTTATTTTAGGTATTTTTTTTATTTTTTTGAAAAATATCACCGTGTATATTCATCCCTATATCCCTCCTATATGCCATTCGAATTTCGTCAGAAACAGAGACTCCTACGGTCTCCATCGAGATAGTGCTGATTTAACAAATCATGTTACCGTTAAAAAAATCCTGAAAAACCTCATCCTGCATCCTTTCTTGGCATTCCTGTTGGTCTGGTTCTTTCGTCATCATCCCAACTTCTTCTTGCTTGGCGTCCCTGGTCTGGGTCTTTCTTCCTCATTCATCCTTCTATATACTCTTTCCGACCTCGCTCGAATACAACCACAAAGAAATCCACTTCCTGGGTTCTGTACCCTTCTACGGGGTTCAAGAAGTATGCGCGACATGAATGACTTTATACTCACCTACTGATCACCACGGTTCGCTTTTTTCCTCCTCTCCGTTCTCACTTCGCTTCGAAACGTCACTATAGGGCCCTCCGGTTTCACACTACTTTTTCCTCACCGTCTTAGCCACATCGGATTAACCGGCCTCTAGGGTAAATGATGGTCTGGATGGAGGCCGTATGAGTCTCTGTTTCTGACGAAATTCGAATGGCATATAGGAGGGATATAGTGATGAATATACATGATGATATTTTTCAAAAAAAATAAAAAAAACATCGAAAACGGGGCAGCATCATTAACCTCTTATTAATACCAATAAACTAATTGGAAAAAAGACTCACGGCTTTGACTTTTAATAGGAAGGGTTACAGTGGTTTCTGAGAGACGATGGTCAACGAAGAACACAAAGCACATCAATATTAGGGTAATATATAATATAGAGGTACTGCCAATTGCCAAATTATGAATCAGATGAATAAACAGTAAACAAACAAGAATTATGAATAAAATCTCACCCTGGAGAGGAGGCACATGAGGGACTGCATGTGGTTCCTGGCGACAGAATCCCCAACGAAGGCCATGGATTTCCCCTTGACGAGATCGAGGAACGCCTCGGCGTCGAACCGGGGGAGCTCGCAGCCCTCCGGCTTCCACCGCCACCTCATGAAGCCGGTGTCGGGCCTCCCGTGCTTCATGCAGTTCTGGTGGTCGTGGATGGTGGTGCAGGTCTCGTTGGTGTAGTATGGCGCGTCCGGATCGGGAACCCAATCCCCCCTGAAGAGATCACAGTGCTCCTGTGGAGAAGGGGAAGGTCTGGACATCCATGCGAAGGTCCGCGGGCTGCGGTAGTAGGCGGCGACGAGGAAGAGGAGGATGGTGGTGGTAAGGAGGAGGGCCGTCTTCTCCGACTTGAGCTGATGCTTCATGTTGGAAGGAGGAGGAGGAAGGTTTCGATGGAGGTCAGGAAATTAATCTATAGTCCATATAGAATAAGACCCAGGGCTATTTTGGTCATTTAAGTGGGCAATATAAAATTACATTAAATTTCGTCGATGGTTAAATTAGGAAAACGATGGCTAAATAAAATAAGAGCTTAATGGGGCTGTCCCTGTGTCATTTGCGGCGTTTTTTTACTTTTTTTTTTCCAAAAAATATCGACATGTATATTCATCCCTATATCTCTCCTATATGTCATTCGAATTTCGTCAGAAACAGAGACTCCTACAACCTCCATCTAGACGGTCATTTTTTAACGGTAACATGATTTTTTAAATCGACACCATCTCGATGGAGGCCATATGAGTCTCTGTTTCTGACGAAATTCGAATGGTGTATATGAGGGATATAGGGATGAATAATATACATGATTTTATTTTTCAAAAAAAAATAAAAAAACACGCCGAAATAGGAGGCGGGGCAGCCCCATTAAATCCATAAAATAAATAAATAGTGTTCCCAGTCGTTGTACCTCTAACGTGGGCTTACTCAAAGGGGAGCGGATCCTTGTGCAATAGGGATCTGCTGCAACCCGGGAGTGAACCTGAGCCGCTCGATCGAGATCGAGCGGTTCGCACGGTAAGGATCCACAAAACCCTTGATTTCGTGCGAACCGCTCGATCTCGATCGAACGGCTCGGGTTCACCCCCGGTTGCAGCAGATCCCTGCTGTCCAGCAGAGGATCCGCTTCCTACTCAAAGCAGGGACCGTTGTCCTGCTCTCTCTGTTTTTTTTCTTATAGAAGGGCATGAGTGATAAAAACCCCAGATATAAATACACACATGGACACGACGTGGGAAAACTTGAAGGAGAAGAGTCGTCGATGTCCCCCCCATTCCATATGTTGCATCACTTGTTGACCATATATAACTAGAGTTGTATATGATATGTATCATGTAAGTTGCATAAGTTCAAGAAAAGGTTGCAGGCTTGTGGTCATATTTTATTAAAATAATGTGAGATTGTGGGTATTATTGCTTCGTCAATTGGTTGAAAGCTGGTCGTGACGTGCATTGATTTATTCCAGGTCTTGGATTCGACGAAATCGTATACCACGAGCCCTATGTGCATAATCAATGCTACGGAAGGTGGGAAAAAACATTCTATCTTTTGTCACTGCAATAAAATTGATCTGCGGCAAAAGATGAATTAAATATTAATTGACATATTTTCTGATATTAAATAAGATAAAAATGAATATTATTCGTTACAAAATTAGTGTTTGTTCTTGTAAGTAGCGACATATGTCATATTCATCGATAATTGTTCATAAAGTGATAATTTATCCATTGGCTTATTCGATAAAATCTGTGTTATTCATTGCTATATTTAAAAATGGTAGAAGAAAAAATTCGAACGGTAATCGTCGTTGAATGGGCTAGAAATATAGAAACAAATATGAAATTATTTATTATAATATATCTATATTCAAAGGTAAAATCCCATGGAGTGACGCCCAACGATGCAATTTTCCCAACTTTCGTAACAGTTGTTGCTTTCCGAATCCGAATATGCCCAATATTTTTTCTAGTGGTAAAAGTATTTCTATTGTATCTTTGATTTCTCTCCTTCCAAATGCTCCAAACAGTCGCAACGAGTTTTTTCCTCGATCTCTTTTCAGAAGAAGTGTTGTTTCCATGTAGGTTCCGCACTCACCCAAGGGAATCCAACAAATGTAAATCAATCGGTGTGCGAGGAATTTGAATCAATTGGCAAACCCCATACCAGAGGATGCATAAGGGCAATCCCAAAATATATGGTCAACGGATTCCAGCGAGGCTTCGTAGAGTAGACATTCCCGGTCTGCGCTACGCCCCGTATAATCAAACGATCCCTAGTAGGGAGCTTGCCACACACAGCTCTGTATAAGCAGCAAGCATGCTTTGGAGCTGCTTTGCTACACCACACATCCTTCCACCAAGCCACATCCGGTGCTTTGTAGCGAACAAAATCAAATGTCGATCGGAAATAGTATCCCAAAGGTCTAGGGAGCCAAGAGAACGACGGGTTTGACCTACCAATACCTATTTGCAATAGATTCCAAAGGCGCAACAACCGCCTCCAAACAGGAGAAACATCTGTCTTCATTTGGGCGTTCCAGAAGTTGGATGACTGGAGGTAGTTGTTCCTCACGTAGGAAGCCCAGAGTGATTTCTCATAAGTGAGTAGCCTCCAAGCCCAAGCAAAGGTCATTGCCCTTGTAAGATCAGAAAGGGAATGCAACCCCATTCCTCCATCTTTAGGAAGGCAAACTTTTTCCCAGGCGATTTCATGCCTCTTGTAGTCCCATAAAAAATTAGCGAACATAGAAGAAATGCATTTAATAGCAGCATTTGGTATAATAGTACCATCTGCTAGGGGTGTTAAAAAATATCCGGGTCAATGGGTACCTGATTTGACCCGTTCATTTTGACCCTAAACCCTCGGATACCCATTTGAAAATGATGGGTCGGGTACCCGCAATGTCATGACTCGTGCCCCATATAAAAAACCCGACGGGTACCTGCGGGTACTCATTTGGAAGTTTCCACTATCAATTGATTCAAAAAAAACAAATGGTTAGATACAAATACCAATATAGATGTTACATTATTCTTATCTATTTTAAAAATATAGAAATGGATACGGATACAAATATCGGTGAATATGGAAAACATATCGCCGAATCACTAGAAATGAATACCGGTATCAAATATGGATGCAGATTAGATAGAAAAAATAATAGAATCAAAATTGTATAGATAAGATTAAATTTATATGTATGGGAGGGCTCATATATGTATCCAATTTGAAATATATATATATATATATATATATATATGTCAAAATTGAATTAACATTTATGATAACGAATCGGATTCGATCCAAAACGATATGCATACATCCTAGCATCCAAACATGATGATAATGAATACAATCGAATATGAATTGTATCGCACACACACCCACACGCGCATCCGCGCTCGCGTCCAAGCAAACGAACATGACCACATGCACACGCATGCACCCACACTCACGCGCACACGTGCACACACATAAGAGCGCACGCACACACACATTACGATAACCAATTGCGATGATAATTAATATAACTATTTACGAATAAGAATATATACTTATATATTGTTTGTCATGTTGTCCTCAGATTATATATATATATATATATCACATCTCATTAATATGTATTTGATTCATTATGGTGATGAGCCTACATGAATGTGTCATTATTAGATCTGTATTCGATAGTATTCCTTCTAATTGCATGCATTCATATGGTTTACAATATTTGCATAGTTTTGTATATCCTCATTAATTTATTTATCTATGTTTATATATCTCTATCTGAATGCATTCCATACTATTTAGATTTTCGTATCCGGTATTATCATTATGAATATGATATAGATACAAATATACATAGTTGGATATATCGTTTGCATTTTAATATATCTTTATCCTCATGGGTACACGTGGATAGCCAACATCTATTAGCATTAACCAGGTACCTGTTGCAATTGCGTACCCGTAATGGGATGGGTCGACCCGTGACCCAATACCAACGGGACGAGGCGGGTTGCGATCAAATGGGATGGGTACCCGCCCCATGGACACCCCTACCATCTGTCCAGTACAAAAGTATGTCATTACTGACAGTGTTTAGGAGTTGGATACGTCCCGCTATGGGAGGTTCTTTGATTTCCAGCTACATAGGTGTTCCTTCACTTTGTCCTTCAAGGTACGGACGACTCTACTCCCGCCATGAGAGTGCGTCAGCGGGAGTCCAAGATAAGTATTGGGCAGGTATTGCCCCAATAGCCCAGCAGCCAGGTTGTATGCAAACTCACCCTGAGCTTTTTTTTGGAGCAGAATAGACGACTTTTCCTTGCATTCGTCTTGAGTCCCGAGATGTCATGGAATTTTTCTAAGATCATTTGAATGGTACTAAGCGACTTGATAGAGCTTCGACAGAAGAACAACGAATCATCCGCATGGATGAGACGTGTCGGCGCCACCGTTGTACCCCTTCCTAATGGTTGTAACAACTTCCTTTCAACCTCTAGGTCCACCAGCCCAGTGAGGGATTGCATAACAATAGTGAAGAGGGGAGGACTTAAGGGGCCACCTTGCCGAAGACCCCTTCCACCTTTGAACATCCTAAATGGTACTCTACTCATCAAAATTGAGAAAGAGGTCGTAGATATGAAAAAGCGGATCCAGCATATCCAATTCTCACCAAAACCGTTGGTAGAGAGATGACTGAACCGGATTTTATCCTTTTAATAGTATCGAATTAATGATTTCGTTGTAGTCAGATATATTCGAATCGATCAAAAATAACCGTACGAATAGAAGAATCGATGAATTAAATAATGTACGGTTTTATGTTTTTAAACCCGGGCAAGCCCTAGGGTCGACTCAAGGAGGCAAAGAACAACTTCGGATCAAGTTAGACGAATTAGCTCACGGTTTTCCAAGCAGATTTTTTTATTTTTTATGTGATAAAAATGCCAAATGCAAAATGCGAATGAATTAGGTCAATACGAAAACACACAAGTTAGCCAAATTTAATTTTAATGTGAAATTAATCCAAATTACCCAAGTTATATTTTTCCTACAAACCTAATCCAATAATGAATGCAATATGTATTTTTTGAAATTTTTGGACTTAAAATGCAACAATGAAAATGCAAACTTTTTTTATGGGTTTTATCCAATTTTCATGCAAATGAAATGCAAAAATTATTAAAATTTTACTGGAAGTTAAATATGATGAAATGAAGCTACACTATTTTTTTGGAATTTTCCGATACTTTATGATTTTTTATGATTATTTTAATAGAAACAGAGTGACTGTTAGTATTTAATTCCTAATTAATCCACGAAATAAAATCGTCCCGAACCAAAATTATCTCAAATAGATGTTTTAATGAACAATGCAAGAGAGTTAAAATTTCGCAAAAATATTAGTAGATTTAATTAAAAATCATTTACAGAAATCACTAAATGATTTATTTTATGCAAAATACAATTCCGATTTAGATGCAATTTGTACAGTAATTAAAATACAACTAAAGGCATCATCCATAATTTTTTTACAATTTTTGGAGCAATAAATGAATATGTGCGAACTTCAGAGCTTAATTCGGTAATTAGTAAATTCTCCAATGCTCAAAAAATGTAAGTAAATAGCCAAAAGATAAAGAATTAGTTTCTCATCAAGTGCTATTTTTCATTAAAATAAATGACGCAAGATGATTGTCCAAATTAATGCATATAGTCAGGGGTATCTATGTAATATAAAAAATGAAATTGAAAATGCAATCTATGCACAAGGACTATTTTGCAAATAAAGAATATTTACTAGTTAAATATGCAAATTTTCCAAAAAAAATAAAATAAAAAATTGAAAAGTGAACCCACCCCTTTCGTCCTAGGGAACGCACGAACTGGGGCGAAAGCGGCGGCGGAGCTCGCGAGGGTAGCGATCGCTGGGAAGCAGCGGAGGAGGAGGGCGTGACGAAGGGGAGATCCGGGCGCGCACGTCTACGTGGAGGCAGCAAGCTGCTGGAGAGCTTCCCTCCACCTCCCTGATTCCGTCGCAGCAGCACAGGGGCAGCGCCCTCGTACCACGCATCGCCCAGCCTCAGCAGCAACACCCCGCCAAGGCTGGTCCACTGCCCAGCGCGCCCTCCTCAAGTCGTCTCTTGCTCGCGAAGCCCCCCCCCCCCCCCCCAACCCGTCGTCTGGAAGCCACACCTCCTCCAGGTCGAGCGCCTCCCCCCCACCTCCTCCAGCCCAGGTCGAGCCACAACACCACACCCCCTCGCGTACACCTCCTCCAGCCAGGCCAATGCCCTCGTCGAGGGAGGAGAGATGGAAGAGGTGGTGCGGTTGGGGGGAAGCTGTTAGAGGAGATAGGAGGGAGGATTTTTTTCTCTCTTGACTAATTCTAGCCATCCGATCGTGGATTGGTTAGATTAACTCGTTTTTAACCCAAGGAAGTTAACTCTAGATGTGTAAGGTTCGCGGGATAAGACGAAACAAATTTACATGGTCGAGGGAGGAGTTAGGATGTTCCAAAAGTCGTGAAGGTAATTGACAAAGATTATATGGTCTGCCGTATAAAAATCCATGTATAATTATAAATACACGTATCTACACGACGTGAGAAAACTTGGAGGAGAAGAGTCGTTGATGTCCCCACATTCCATATATCGCATCACTTGTTGACCATAACTTCGAGTTGGATATGATATGTATCATGTAAATTGCACAGGTTCAACAAAATGTTGCATGCTTGTGGTCATATTTAATTAAAAAAATTGTGAGATTGTGGGCAATTATTGCTTAGTCAATTGGTTGAAGCAGGTCGTGACGTGCGTTGATTTATTCCAGGTCTTTGATTCGACGAAATCGTATACCACGAGCCCTACATGCATAATCAATCGATGTTATGGAAGGTGGAAAAAAATCATTCTATCTCGGAATTTTTACCTGACAGACCCTATAATCTTTTATCACTGCAACAAAATTGACCTACGATAAGAGATAATTTAAAATTAATTGACATATTTTCTATAAGATAAAATTGAATATTATTCGTTACAAGATTAGCTTTTGTTCTGGTAAGTAGCGATCGATGTCGTATTCGTTGATAATTGTTCATACAAGTACAATTTATCCGTCGGTTTATTCAATAAAATCTCTATTAATCTTTGCTAGATTTAAAAACAATAGAAGAAAAAATTCCAGCGATGATCGTTGTTATATGGGCTAGAAATATAGCAGCGAATACGATATTCGTTGCGAATTTAAAAAACAACAAGTAATAAAATAAATATTCGTAGTTACACCTTTATTTATACGGTAGTGTATGTTAAATTATTCGTTGTTTTAGACAATTTTATTATAATATACCTATATTCAATGGTAAAATCCCAATGGAGTGACTCCCAACAATGCAACTTGCTTACCAGATCCGAAAATGCCAAATATATTTCAAGCCTTTGTCAAAAGAAGAAAAAATGTCTTCTCACAAAAAAAGCCCCGGTTGTTGCCAATTCACTAATCAATTCTATTTGTTTACAAAGAAAATATAAGGGAGTGGGCCCCACACACCATCAATTGAGCTTTCTTGGTGGGATTTACAACATAGGTATCCAATAACCTGCATCAAATACTCAAATTTTGAGAAAAATTCGCCCAGGTTGTATGTGTCGAATCTTATTTGTCGTCTACGGTGAACATTCTTATATTTAGTTAAGTATGATGAGAAAGTCGCCTTCTTAAAAGGCGGTTTCCATTTGAGTCAAAGCCACCTTTTGAAGAGACGGCTTTGGTGCCGTGCAATGAGGCCGCCTCTTCAAAAGGTGCCTTCCTGTTCAAATGGGACCTTTGGATCACAGACTTTCGCTTTGCCTTTTAAATAGGCAGATTTCTCACGGTACCTAACTAAATATAAAAATATTCACCATGCGTGACGGATAAGATTCGATGCATACTGCTTGGGCGAATTCTTCTCTCCAAATCTTACATGCACTAACATCATATCACATTCCTTATTCCAACCCTCTCCAACCATCCTAACCATCCAAACAACTATTATTATCATGAGGTTACCTGAGTCCACCCCATCCCAATAACCAAACAGATCCAGAGGTCCGACCCTCCGCACCATACCCAATATATTACAAAAGCCAGCATGACCATGCCACAAAAGCAACCAATTGGTTCATCCATCACAATTTATCAACACAAAAACCACCACGATGGACAATACAACGTTCTTTGTCAACCAAATAGCCGATTACATCTCGAAGCTCCTATACGATTCCTGTGAAGCTGGGGTAGCGCAGGGAGTAGAAGTTCCTACAAAAACACCAAGCATTTAACCCTCTAAATCATGATAGAAGAGGAGCATATGAAAGTAAGTGCTATCGCTAAACTAGCCCCATTGATGGAAAGGAGCTGACTTATGTTGGTCGATAAACAATTAAAACAATGCGAATCTTTTTCCTGATCCTGAAAAATTCTCGTGCACCTTTCCTTCCAGTTCATCCACCAAGCTGAGGCCATCTTAGCCTTCAACATCCAATGTTGTTGGCTACCATCAGTCGTAAAGATCGAGTTGTAACTGTCAACATCACATGGAAGCGCAAGCTTGTTAAGCACATGGATATGTGATAATGTTCCCATAATTTCGATTTATTTTTACGTAAAAAACATCTATTAGGGGTACGGTCACCCCCACATTCTCAACATATCATTTGTTATGTACTTGTTGTGTAGCAACAAATAGAGAAAGTAGGAAACTCTCGGGTGAAATTGTTTCTTCCAAAAACGAGGATGAAAAGAGAAAATCATCCCTACATTTTGGAGTAGGTTGTACAAGTTGGAGTTTAGTCCTTTTCTTCTCATGGATAATTTAGATCCACTGGTAATTGGACTATATCCCCCAAATCATCAAGTTGGATCCCTAATAGAAATTGATGAAATTTATTTAGAAATGACCAAATATTTAGGGGATACGATTTACTAGGGAGGTAAGCCAATTATTTGGAGACCTAAGTTTGGATAGCGCGACCGACCAAGTTTCATTTTTATTTCTCGCATAGGGCCAAGTATGGATTAAGAAATCCAATTAAAGTATCGAAAGCTTTCTTGAAGTCAATTTTCACGATCAGCTCTTTGATTTTTTGTTTGATCAGAAGAAATACCAAATTAAGCAATCTGAGGAAGATCTACGAAGAGATGATCTAATTATATTAGTTTCTACAATTGATTGCTTCTGTTTAATACTAATTGGTAGGGCTTCATTGATATGCACTACAAGATCTCATGCATTGGAACTCACAATTATGGACCCGAATCTGTTGATATGGATAGTTGACATATAATAAATAATGTCCATAAAGTCATTCTTGATAATAGGTCACATAGTGTGGAAAAAGTCATTGATCATGCCATTAGGACCTAGAGCTTTTCTCCTCTTAAATTTCCTAATGACATTCTCAATCTCCTCCAAAGAAAAATTCTCCAACTAATTCCACCTGGGAAGATATGTCACCTACGCCATATTTTAATAAGAATGCACTACATTGTTATGATCTTTTAAGGTCAATAGTTGTTTTTTTAGCTTTTATGATTGACTCATAAACGATTAGTAATTTCAAATTTTTATCACTTTCTGTTAACCATGTAATTTGTACCCTTTGGTTCCAATAATCGAATTCAGATTTATATCATTTTTTATGTCTGCTCAATAGGTCAAATTTCATTTGTTTTACACTTTTTCACCTCCCAAAATAAATGTAATTGCCAATAATAGACAGAAAATACTTGACACTTCCCAAAGATGGGATCCGTGAAGGCCCCAACAATCAACATGGATGTAGTCGAGCATCTCATGTTGTCACATGTCTGATGAATCTACGTTTCATCATCTTTATTCTATCATTTTGGCCTTAAAAACCCTAGTAAATGCGTGTAAATACTGCTAATTCATGCATTTTATCATCCATGCATTATTGTGTAAATATTATATAAAATACAGTTTTTAAAGCCAAAATTATAGAATAAAGAAAAGAAAAGAAAAAGGATAAAATATTGTAAATATTTTATGACCCGAAACCTCGAGACCTAGGCATCTAAATGAATAGGTCGACAAGGAATAAAGTAGGGGGAGATAAGGGCCAAAATACAATAAAATTCCCTTTTATTTAATTCATTCTTTATTCATTTTGGGACCTATTTTTATTTCACTTGTTATACCTCAAATAAAGAAATCTTGTATTGAAAGTTATAGATAATTAAATAAAGAAAAATACAAAATTTATTTCATAGAAAACTAAAATATAGATAAAAAGTTATGATATTAATAGGGATTTTATCACTTGTGCCCCTCCGAGATGTTGCAATATCAGTTATGCCCCTATCTTTTTGGTAATATCAGTTGTGCCCCTCAAAACTTGCTCCGTCATCAGTTGTGCCCTTCCGTCAGATTGACCGTCTATGAGTTGACTTAACCATGGTTTTTTCAAACCTTGGTGCGGTTAAGAGGGGTATTATTGTCCAGTCCTCTTCTTCATCTTCTTCCTCCATTTGTTCTTCTTTCTTTTTCTTGATAATTTCTCTCTCTTAGTGACACCTTCATACATCCATGAAATCTCTAAAATTTTTGCATTTTCACGGATATATCATTCATGACGGATCAAACGGCAAATTTTATTGAATTTTTTGATGATTTTTTATGAATCAAATTGTCAAAAATTTATCAAAGCGGAGGATGGTGAGGGCGTGGACGGGATCTGGAGAGGCAGAATGGGGCACGACCGCGCGCTGTGGAGGCACGGGGATGAAGAGCATGGGGAAGGCCGCCGGGGCCGCGACGGCTGCGCCGAGCGCTGGTGGGTCGGCGCTGTCGAGCGCGGGGCTGCGGCGAGATCTGGAGGGGCGGAACGGGGGTGCCACCGCAGAAGGCAGGTCGCTGATGGTCGTGTACGGCGGGGAGGTTGGGTGCTCGGGGATCGCTGGAGCAGCGCGGGGCCACGCAGGAGGGCGTGGTGGTTCTGGACGGTGCGCGCGCGAGCCGGGCGGCGCGGTCGCGCTCGCGTGGTGGCGTGGAAGCTTTGGAGGAGGGTGGTGCTGGCGGAGGGGGGAGACGCAGGGCAGGGGCGGGGGGGTTGGGTGCTCGGGGCGGCGCGGGGCAAGGGGAGGCCCAGGGAGCGGGGGGCGGGGCTTGCGGGACAGGGGCGGGGGGGTTGGGTGCTCGGGGCGGAGGGAGCAGCTCTGGGCGGAGGGGAAGGTGCGGGGGTGGGGGCGGCGCCGGGGAGGGGAGGTGGCAGTGCGGGGCAGGGGGTGCGGGGCTGGGAGGGGGTGCAGCCCAGGGAGAGGGGGAGCAGGGGGAGACGCCGGCAAGGGGAGGAGATGCGGGACCGGGGAGGGGGCGGCGCCGGGGAGGGGAGGGGGCGGCGGGCTGGGAGGAGGTGCGGGGGGAGGAGGTGCGGCGCCGGGGAGGGGAGGGGCTGCGAGGAGCTCGGGGCGGAGAGGGAGGAGGAGGAGGTCGGAGGAGGAGGAAGAAGATGGGAAGAGGAGGAAGAAGAAGAGGTTGGGGAAGAAGAGGAAGAAATGACCATAAAACCTTTTAAAAAAAAATAATTCCGCTTATGTCCTCAAAGTTAACGTCCGTTTGCACTGTACATGGACGGTCACTAACCCGAGGGGCACAAGTGATAAAATAGCAAGTTTTGAGGGGCACAACTGATATTACCAAAAAGATAGGGGCATAACTGATATTGCAACATCTCGGAGGGGCACAAGTGATAAAATCCCATATTAATAAGTTTCCAGAATCCCAACTTCCCAGACATGTATCTCCCTAATAAAAGCTTGAAACACATCAAAATCACCTTTAATTGTATATAACTTTAAATGAGCTATTTAATGAAGGTGGTCTTGCATTTTGCGGAGCTACGGTTTGAAAGTTGAGTTTTGGACTCTTATTGTATACTTGTATAGATTAAAATAATCATTTTATTATTTATTCTTTATTTTTACAATTTTATATTTTTATAATTTTATAAATATTATTTATAAAATATTTGTAAATTAAAATCAGAATAAAAGCATAAATAAAATACAAAAAAATACCTGTATAAAATACATATGTATAATACCAATACACATACTTATATAATTCATATTTTTATTTTATAAAGTGTATAAAATACTTCAGTTCAAAAATAAAATAAAAATATATTTAAGTGTATAAAAATATTTTATAAATTTATAAAATAATAAACAAAAATAATAAAATTAAAATATAAAATAGAAATAAAATATTAAAATATATAGAAGAATATACTTATATAAGCTATATAAGGCAACTTGTATCTTTATACCTCGAAAAAATAAATAAAATTCATAATAAAATACTTTAGAAAATAATAAATATTTTTTATTTAGTAATAAAAAATTAATAAATTCAATAACTATTTTTAATTGATTTTACAAATCTTTTTCCAAGGTTTTTTCTGGTTAGTCCACGTGGACCAACCAGATCTGTCCCTTGGTTGACCTCGGTCAACTCTTTAACCGAGGTATGGCCCTGTGTCAGATATGGTTTTGCGCCCTTCTTTGCGATTTTTTCTAGGCGAGATCTTTCACCATCTCGTCTTGGTGTCTTCATGACTTTTCATCCCCTCTCATCGAGGATACACGCCCAAGGGTCATATAGGGGCGTGGATCATCGACGCGACTCCTGCACCTCGATCTTTGCACCCTGTCCGTCAACCCTTCAAAAACACACCCTGACTTTCCTTCCCTTTTTGATCACTCTTCCGCCCCTCGTTCTTCAACCTAGGTTTCTAGATACCTCCCTGATGACAGCAGGAGTGGTCCGCACCCGTTGGGAGGAATCGACGGCGTTGAATTGAGGTAGATCCACCTCGTCGGCGGTCTCGTCAGAGGCTTCTTTTTTAGCGCCATTGGTGAGGTCTCCTCTTCATTATTCTATCGTTGTTTAGCTCTTAGATTAGTTCTAAAACTACCCCGTGTGTTACCCTTCATCGATCCGATCTAAGTTACCCTAAAATCACCTTAATCAGCCGCGGCCGGAGCTCGAATTCTTTCCGGTCGTGGCTGACCCCTCCAAGCCCTTTTGCGTCCGTTCCACCCTCCACGGAGTCGGGGCATTTTGCCCCCGACTCCTTTATGCTTCTTCCTGTAGGTCCTAGAGCTCATCATGCACCTGGAGGTGATTTTAAGAGTTCGCCGGAGGTACATGGAGGTGCCTCGCTCCTCCATCGCCGTCGACGTGCTCTGGTGGCCACCGCCACTTACTGAAGCTGTCAATCGAGAGAGGACCACCGCAAGAGCATCTTGGGCTATTTTGCAGCTCGAAGGAGTGCCGGAGGAGGGAGAATGAGGTCGGGGAAGCTCGCCCCGCCGTGGGTTCTTCCCGTTCTTCGTCGTCACCCTCTGACTGTCAGATATGGCATGTTCTTGGTGATGCCCCAGCCGCCGTCCGATCTTGCCAAGCCGCAGCCGTTGATCACCTTTGCCAAGATCTGATTTGGGCCGCAGGAGCGAAGGGGTATCGCGCACCCCCTCACGACACGTGTCTTAGTGAGCGGCTCACAGCCGCTCGATCTGCATCGCTGGGTATTTTTCATACTTTACCCCAGTAGTTTTTGTATTTATTAATTAGGCTATGAACACTCATCTACAGTTGTGATATTTTGTAATATTTACAAGTAGGCCCTTAAACTTCTTGGATTTACACTTAGGTCCTTCGCCATGTCACCTCACGTGCCTGTGCACGTGAGGGGACATGCATATTTGCAAAGGACCCCCTAGCTGTTATTTTATTTCACTTTGGTCCAGGAACTCTTGTATGCAGTTATAATTTTGAGGCATTTTTGTAATCAGACCCCTGTGATGAACGCGAAATCTACCTCTTTAATAATGATGAATTGTAGTATAGGAGGCGAATTTCGGTCAATCAAAATACCACAATCTGTGAATGTTGTGGAATATTTTTACTTGGCAATTTTACCAAGGTCGAACACATGGAACTGTGATTTTTAGTTGTGTGGTTTTTAAATCAAATTAAATAATTAATTAATGCTTGATTAATTAATGCGTTAAGAAAATATACAATGCAATGATGAAGATGCAATGCAAAGAAAATAAACAGAGATGATTATGCTCAGGACCTGTGAAGTATAAGATTCAATACTCAGTGAAATTTATCAATTAATTCTCGAAAGACAATAACAGATCGAAAGAAATTATTTCAAATGATATATTTTCAATTAATCCCAAAATGCAAGCCAGAAGATTATGAGATCAAATCATATTCCTAAACAAATTGGTTCCTCAAAAATATGCCCAATAATTCTCTTCCCTCAAATGAGTTCCTTGCACTGATTAAATCCTTCAAATAATATAATCAATAATCCTGCGAGAAGTATTCAATTTAAAACCCAGCCAAATCCCTACGAAAACCACTGTTAATTTATCAAGAAAAATGTCGTAGATCAGTCTACACAGAGTAAATTGATTCTCTAATAATAATAAACCAGAATGGTCTCAGATCTATCCACAAATTATGCCAAGTGATAAAGCATGGAAATAGCTTCAAAATGACATATTATATGCTCAAAATGAAATTCGTATGAAAAAGATATGCTAGAATGAAATTCCAGGGATTAAAATGTAAATAAAATAAAGTTTTTCTTGCAAAGAAGTCCCCGGAGGGGCTTATCTGTAATTTACAAAAGTTGGAGGGGTCCCTGTGCAATTTACCTACTGCCGGGGGTATTTTTGCACTTTTAGAAACTTTTGTAGGCTTCAGTGCAATTTTCCCACGTGCACGTGCAACGCATGTTCGGAGACGGGGGCAAAGGCTCGGGTGGTCCGGAGCTAAGGCTCGGATGATGAACCAGAGGCTCGGATGCCGAACTAGAGGTTCGGATGGCGGGGCTGAGGCTCGGCCGGCAAGGCTGTGGCTCGGTCAACCCGAGCCTAGGTGGTGGAGTGCTGAAGCTTCGGGGCACCGCGCCTCGAGGCTTGGAGGCTGGCTCGGGGGGCACGCTACGTGGTAGAACCGTGGCCGTTGGATCAAGGCCTGCTCCTGATCCAACGGCACCTGTACGAGGATGCACGGCCCGATCAAGGGCGATGTAGCCCAGGCGCAGGGGCAAGCGGGGCGGTGGTGTCGCGATGCCGCACCTCGGCCGACACACGGCGTGAGGGAGGTGGCAATCGGTGGCTCCTGCAACTGCGCGGTCTAAGCGCGGGGGTCGTGCCCTTGTCCGGCCAAGGCGGGGATGCTTTCTTCCAGCGGAGCTCGGCCGACACACGACCGGGCGGTGATGAGTGCTGACGAGCTTGGAGGGTGTAGGAGCGGATGCAGCGACTAGATACCTGCAAGTAGTTAGCCAAAAAGAGGGGGGCGATTGATTCGAGCACGCCGGAGGCGTAGGAATGGGAGTTCGCCCGGAGGGAGGAAGGAGCTGGGCGTTGGCTTGTGCAAGGCCAGCGGCGGAGGTGTACGATGCGGAGGAGGAAATCTGGAGCGGGGAGAGGAAGAAAAGATCACCTGGGAAGAAAAGACTCCTTTCCGATGATCTCCTCAGCCGCGGGCAAGATCACGACGAGGGTAGGCACTCGCGGGAGCGAGGGAGCAGAGGTCGAGACTTCGCCACTGGATCGCACCGGCCAAGGTTGCTGTCACCAACTTTGGAGGTAATGGCGGATGGCTGGAGGAGGTGATGGTGCTGCAGCTTTATAGGACGAGGAAGGGGAAGCATTATGGCGAGGAGGAGCTTTGATGGTCTCATAACGGCCGGAGCAGAAGGGCACGGCCGTTGCGAAGGCGGAGGAGGGCAACGGCCACACGTTACGCGCAGGGGGGGGGGGAGAAAGGGGTAACGGCTGAAGGTTGAAGAAGGTGGGGGTCACGTGCTGGGCACGTGACCCGGCGGTCTGGAGAGAGAAGTGGGGGTGCCACATGGCACGCCCAGGAGCTGCCACGTGGCGTCCCCCAAAAAAATTCAAACTTTGAAGATGAAAAACAGATAAGAGGAGACTTTGGATCAAACAATTTTCTTCACGAAAGTTGTTCGTCTCGACGAGATCTACAACTTCATTAAAGGAACCAGGAGCAAAAGAGGTCACCTATGCGAAGTGGTATTTTTGGTGGTTTTCCATGTGTATAGAAAACTGGAATTTTGAGATTTTGTAATTTTTTGGTGGTTTTCGAGAGGATAAAATTTTTTAAAAAAATACGATAAAATACAAGAAAATTAATTACACCTTAATCTAATTTTTTGTATTTTTAATAAATAAGAAAATAGGAAAATAAAATAGGAGTAAGAAACAAACAACTTTTGTACAGACCGACAACGGACACTTGGACTTAGTTAGTTTTTTTATTTTAGTTTTAATCTAAATTTGGATTTTTACAAAGCTTAATAAAACTTTCATCAAAGAACACCAATAAAGAAGAAATAAAATTAAAAGGGTTAATTATGTACATAAAAACTGAGGTAAAAAATAGCAAAAAGTCAAAATGCGCAAAAGAGGCCCAAAACCCAACTTTCACATATGAGCTCCGAAATTTACGAAATTGGTCTTATTTTGAAGGTATTTGAAAATAGAGTATTTTAAAAGTGAGTAGACCAAAATCAGACATTGTATGTGGGAGATATGCTCATTTTAGTCTGTCAGATGTGAAATCAGACTTTGAGATTCTTTGACACTTATTTGAGTTAGTAATTTTTTATATTTTTTATTTTATAAAGTTAGTAATATTTACACAATAGAGGTGGTTTGGGGTCAATCAGAGTTAGGGTGAATTATCTAAAAATAAGAGAAGTTAGCGGTTTTTTGGGCTAATTTACACTTAGGATTTATAATGCAATTATGCACGATGAAATGTAAATATTATTAACACATGTATGAATGCTAATAGTGCTCTATTAATGATTAATTGCATATGAATGATGGAGAAAAGAGCCTAAATGGTCAATTTTAGCATGATGAATATGGGATTCATCATACCACTATACTTAGACCATGCTCGTCCCCGAGCATGAATGAATGAATGACTTAGTTGAATACAATCCTGACTGTGCATGTGAATTTTCAAGGCTCATTTCATAGAGGACCCTTAATTTGAGTGATCTTAAAATTCCGGGCTCAACCATGCTTTAATCAAAAGGAATTCAACTTCTCTAATTTTCAGACTCTCTGCTTGTACATATAATATAAGGATATGATTTTTAGTGTACTGCATTCATGAGAGTCAAGTCTAGACATTACCCAAAGTTCTAATCCAATAGACTCTCCTCTATACCTAATCATCAACACTAGGGACTAAGTCTATTCTTGCTTCAGTCAACCGTCTCATTAGTTTGTCAAACTTGAAAGTGTAGATGGACGACCAGATGATGGAGGGCATAGGATTGTGTCTGATTTTCTCTCCCTTACATTGGAACAAGGTACCTCTCGAGTGCCTTATTACTCAACACAAGTATATTTTTATTTTGTTGATCAATGTGTCCGTCAAGAGAACTTGGAGTCGTCTGCACTTGTTTTTCTGGGAGTACACCGAGGTGTGTCCCTTTTGAGTATCTAAGATACCTTCGACACCCAGACTTGTATCGCTTACGATGCAAAGCCCTTTTATGGTGTCAGCCCGACTCCTTGGTCCTAATTAGAGCTTGGTCCAAGTGGACACTTTGAAAATATTTGGGCGTGCTCGCCATTATTGGAAGCTCATTTGGAATTTGACTTTGGATGATAGAGCTTTTCTTTGAAATTTCTTTTTCTTTTCTTTTGTTGGCTAGCTCTACTGCTTTTACCAAAAGTTGGCACACACTAATCAACAATTTCATTAAGTTTCATCACACCCTGACACTTAGGTCAATATCAAAAAGATAGCATATGAAACTTGTTCACATACTGGCTAGGGTTTTGCTGACACTCAGGTTTTCTGCAGCCTTCATTAACTTTATCCCATCCTCGAATATCATCAGATCGGGTCTAAACTCAAATCTCCAGTCCTAGTTCCTCAAGTGATATCTCAACTCATCTCATCAATCATGCAGTTGTGGGAGTGATTGTGCTGATCATATTCTTTTTTGAAGGTAGAGATGAAGAGTGCAATATAGCGCTCAAATCTTTCAAACTAGGGAAGTGTGGATTATTAAGTTCAAAAAACCTAATGACTAAGGCAAGCTAACTCGGAATCTCAAGATCTCAGAAATCAAGTGTCCTCAACAATCCTCAAGCCTTGAGTGATGGTGAATGTGTCAGGAATATATCAACCAAGGAATGCATGAAATGCTTGATGAAATGAAAGACCATGAGTGATTTTTTATGCAATGCAAAAAGTTTTTTTTGGTTTTTTTTGTTTTGTCTTTTGTCTCTCTTTTTTTTGTTTTTTTGAAAAATACGTATTATACACACTACTTGTACCCATCTCCGATGTTAGATAAAAACGATTAAAGTACGAGCTATGGATAAAGTAGATAAAATATATACAAACACCCCCCTATACTTAGCTTGTGCTATGTCCTCATGGCACAAAGTGAAATGTAGACATAGCTCGTACTAAGTATATATGGGACAAAAAAGAAAGAGGAGAAGCGATGTATACACAATGAAATCAGTTCCCTTAAACCAAGTATCGAGGGACTGAGAGCGGGTAGATGGATATACAGAAGAGCATTGGATCAGAGAGGTGGTTTATCTGGGCAGATCAAATCTTTCGTCAAAAGCTACGCCCTGAGTGAAGGGGATCTGTTCAACTTGTACTAATTGCATGTTGGATTCGACAAAATGTTGAAGTAGTTGACCGTTGACTATAGATGTTTACATGCTATCTGCGGTCTCTGAGATCTCAACACTACCATTATTGTGTACCTCTCTTACAATGAAGGGTCCCGTCCATTTTGATTTCAATTTACCTTGGAAAATTTTTATTTTTGCATTAAATAACCAGACTTTCTACCCTGGGACAAAGATCTTTGTTCGAATGTTCTTGTCATGCCATCTCTTTACTTTGTCTATGTAAATGGTGCTTTTTTCATAAGCATGATTTCTGATTTCAGATAGTTCATTCAAATCCATGTCTCGGTTTTTCTTTCCTTGGTGACAGTTCCAATTAATCTTTTTGATTGCCTATTCTGATTTATGTACGAGTTCTGCTGGAAAATGGCATGGCTTTCCATATACCATTCGAAACGGGGAGGTGTCCAATGTGGTCTTATAAGCCGTCCGGTAAGCCCATAGAACTTGGTCCAAGAGTTGGGACCAGTTCTTCCTGTCAGGACGGACGAGCTTCTGTAAAATTCCTTTAACCTCCATGTTTGACACCTCGGCCATGCCATTGGATTGTGGATGGTAAGGAGTAGCGACACGGTGCCCGATGCCGTATTCCTTAGTCAACATCTTCACATCCAGGTTGACAAAGTGGCTTCCCTCATCATATATTAAAACTTTTGGAATTCCAAACCTTGAAATAATATTATCTTTCAAAACTTGCAAACAATTTTGCTATCTACTGCTCGAGTAGGGATAGCCTCCACCCATCTAGATAAATAATCTATCACGAGAAGAATATATTCAAATCCTTGACTTTTAGGGAATGGGCCCATAAAGTCAATGCCCCATGAATCGAATACATCACAGATGATCACTGGTTGCATAGGCATGGCATCTTTGGAACCATTGGTCCCTCCCATTCTCTGATAGACGGGGCACGACCTGACAAAATTGTAAGCATCTTTAAACAAGGTCGGCCAGTAAAATCCACATTGCAATATCTTCTCAGCGGCCCTCTTCCCAGAGTAATGTCCTCCCGCCTCCAAGGTGTGGCATAGATTGAGGATACTTTGGTATTCCTCTTGAGGAATACATCTTCTTCATATGCAATCCGGTCCTTCAAAGAAAAGGAACGAATCCTCATAATGGTAGTGTCTTGCTTCAGATATGAGTCGATCGATTTTATTCCTGGGCCAACCCTGAGGAACTTCCTTGGTGACAAGATAATTAACCGTGTCTGCATACCATGGGAGTGAGTCAACAGCAGAAATTGATTCGTCTGAGAAGGTTTCACAGATGTATTCAGATTCTGGGATTCTGTTATGTTCGATCCGTGATAAATGATCAGCCACGACATTCTTAACGCCAAGTTTGTCTTTAATCTCCAAATCAAATTCCTGAAGCAATAGTATCCACCTCAGTAGTCGTGCTTTTGCATCCTTTTTGGCCGTTAAGTATTGAATGGTTGAATGGTCTGTGTAAACTGTCACTTTCGATCCTAGAAGTATAGATCGAAATTTTTCCAAGGCAAAAACCACAGCAAGCATTTCCTTTTCGGTCACAGTGTAATTTTTCTGAGCAGGGTCTAAAACTTTGCTTGCGTAGTGAATAGCATACGAGATTCCATCTTTTCGTTGTCCTAATACAACCCCTACAACAAAATCGGATGCATTTGTCATGATCTCGAAGGGAAAAGACCAATCAGGGGCTTGTAGGACGGGGGTCTCAATGATCCTCCTTTTGAGTAGTTCAAAGGCTTCAAGACACTTATGGTCTACTAGGAACTCGGTGTCTTTCCCTAGGAGGTCAGTTAGCGGTCGGGTAATTTTTGAAAATCTTTGATAAATCTCCTGTAAAATCCGACATGCCCTAGAAAAGACCGTACTTGTTTCACATTTGTAGGTGGCTCTAGCTTCTTGATCACATCAACTTTGGTAGGGTCAACCTCCATTCCCTTCTTGGAGATGACATACCCCAATACAATGCCCTCTTTCACCATGAAATGGATTTTCTCCCAAGAGAGCACCAGATTCACCTCCCTACACTTTTGGAGGACTCGATCCAGCTGCGCTAGACAATCATCAAATGAATCACCATGGATCGAGAAGTCATCCATGAAGACCTCAAGGAAATCCCTAACCATGTCGGCAAAAATCGCAATCATGCATCGCTGAAAGGTGCTGGGGGAATTGCAAAGCCCAAAAGGCATTTGCTTGAATGCGTATGTGTCGAAAGGACATGTAAAAGTAGTCTTTTCCTGGTCCTCGGGGGCGATGGCTACCTGATTGTAGCCCGAGTACCCGTCTAAGAAACAGAAGTATTCTCTCCCTGCCAATCTCTCTAGGATTTGATCAATAAAAGGCAGCGGGAAGTGATCCTTCTTCATTGCGGCATCCAGGCACCTGTAATCCACACAGACACGCCACGACATGGGTACCTGTGTCGTGATCTCTTCTCCCTCCTCATTGGTGATAATCTGAAGTCCCGACTTTTTCGGAACTACATGCAAAGGTGACACCCATTTGGAGTCGGAGATCGGATATATGAACCCAGCCTTACACCATTTTTGGATCTCAGTCTTAACCACTCCCCGTAAGTTTGGATTCAATCTACGTTGGCATTCACGAGATGGTTTAGCATTATCCTCCAGGTAAATATGGTGTGAGCACAGGGCTGGGTTTATCCCTGGGAGATCATACAATCTCCAGCCTATAGCCTTGCGGTTTTTCTCCAAAACATTAAGCAGGCAGATCTCCTGCTCTTCGGTCAGATGTGAACTGATAATGACGGGAAACTGTCCCTTTTCTCCTACAAGGAAGGCATACTTAAGTGTAGGGGGCATTGGTTTGAGTTCAAGAAGGTTAATGATGTTGCTCGAATCTGGTCCCCTCAGTGATGTTTCTTGTTGTGATGTGGATGCTTGCAGTGTATCCATATTGGCCACCATCGTGGTTGTTTCTGGGATTGGATCGCTAATGATGGAATGTGGTGTGGCAAGCGCTGCGTCCGATCTGTGTACCTTACTCAAGGATTGTCCATAAGGAGAATGGACTGACAAGTCCAGAGGGACCTCTGAGTCTCCTAGAGTATAGGTAGATGCATGAATGAGCTGGCGGACTAAATCATCAACAATTTCCTCTCCAGATGAGGTTGATTCTATCATAGCAGTTGGGTTTTGTCTCCAGGGCCCAATTGTTGCTTCTGTAAATTCAGTCTCAGTTTCTGATTTTTCAGACTCGGTGCTCGACTCGGTGTCAGGTCTTTGGAACCTAGTTTGTTGCATTTTAAGTTCAACTTTTCCAAACTGGATTCTCCCATATGTGTAATCAAATATAGCTCCTGCGATCTTAAGGAAGGGTCGTCCTAATATCATCTGGGAATTTTTCCAATTTCTAGGGACATCCATGTCAAGTATTGTGAAATCTACTGGGTAGTTTTGTCCCTATATGTTGATGACAACGTTTCGAATCTCGCCCCTAGGTCGCTTAGTTGATGTGTCTGCGAATTGAAGTACGGCTACAAATTGCTTAAGAGAACCCAGATTTAGATCCTTATATAGGGTTGTGGGCATGAGATTGATGGATGATCCATTGTCTAACAATGTTGTTGCAAACTTGATTTCTTTGATGTGGCTAGTGACAAAGTGAGCACCCATGTCTCTTTTCTTCCTTGGCAGCTCATTATTTATAAGACGAGATGTGGCAACTGAGAGTATGTGTTTCTTTGTTCGGCTAGGAGTTTGTTTGATGGCCCTCGTAGGTGTGCATCTCACCTTAAGGTATTTTCGAAAAGCCGAGTCTCTTTCTATCATCTCGTCTAAGGATAGAGTGACCTTAATATTTTCCTTACAGATGCGGGCCATCTCATCATCATTTTTTTGATTTTTTACGTTTTTCTTCTTTCCTACCATAAGAGCACGGGGGAAAGGGATAGACTTGTTGTGATAAAAAACATCACTTTTTTTGAATGAGAAATTGTTTACAGGACTTGGACTAAAAACAGGGAAATTTGTGGTCAGATGTGGCTGGTGTCTGGGTGGCGTTTCTCTGTCAAACTCAGACTCAGACTCTCCATTATATCCGGGTGGTGTGGGTGGGACTTGTTCTTTCTCCTCCTGTCTTCCTTCGTTAATTCCCCCAGGATCGTGTGAATTGGTGGACATTGAGGCTATGTCATCGGGTTCCTTCGCTTGATCAGACATGGTTACGGTCCTTCCGCTCCCAAGAGAAATATGATAAGCATTATTATTTGATGAGAAATATGATAAGCATTATTTAGGTACGGAATGCTCAGAGATTAGTACTTGATTATGTCCGAGGCTATTTGAGTTAGCTTGGACTTGAGCAGGAATCACAGTCTGGGGTGTGGTCACTTCATCTCTCCAACGAGAGAGTCGATTTATGTCGACTCTCATGTCAAGAAGCTCGTCCAGCACTCGCTGGAGTTCCGAAGAGATAGAAGAGGAGGACTCCTGGCCCTACCTGGCCTAAGGTTGCTGATTTTGTCTGAATTGGCCATGCTGGCCTTGGCGTTGGTTTTGTTGTGGTTGAGGTTGCGGGTTCTGATATCCCATGCGATACTGTTGTCGCTGCTGCGGTTGAGGCTGGTAGGTGGGTCTGGCTTGCGATGGACGAGGGTTCAGAGTAGAGTTTTGGTCTTAGCGGTTGACCGGTTCCAGGTTATACTAAACTCCGTTTATCTCCATGACTTGTGGAGGTTCATCGTAAACAATTTGAGCAGAGGTTTCTTCAGTTTGATGGGACAAGACTTGGTCTCCACCCCAGTGGCTCTATTGCCCTACCCCTTGACCTTGAATGTAGTGAATTTGGTGTATGTTGTGGGGGTGAAGTCAGGGCTGGTATTTTAGATATCTTGTCAGCCAATTCCTCCATTTGCTTAGGCAATTTAGCCAATTTCTCCATATCAGATGATTTATGGAGTTCGTTCACCTTCTTATAAATCTGCTCGACCATAGTCAGCTTATCATCTATTATTCCCATATCAGCACTTTGATCGGTCGTCAGATTATTTACCATTTTTTTGGAGCCGGCTATGTAAGCCCGACTGGTGGTTTGTGCGCGGCTGGATTCAGCCAATCTCTCGAACACCTTGTAGATGATGTCCTTGTGACGTCCCATGTAGCTTCCTCCACAAGATGCACTTACTAACCCTTGAGTCTCAGGGTTCAGCCCGCTAACAAGACTTTATTTAGCCCGCTAACAAGACTTTGGACCAGCATCATTTTAATTATCC
Organism: Ottelia alismoides; assembly: GCA_037367405.1. Lineage (NCBI taxonomy): Eukaryota > Viridiplantae > Streptophyta > Magnoliopsida > Alismatales > Hydrocharitaceae > Ottelia > Ottelia alismoides. The sequence goes on along the minus strand of JAZKJV010000939.1, from coordinate 1,346,765 downwards.
CGTGCCCTGGGCATTTTTGGATTAAGTTTGTGAATCTTTCCCAGGTCTCATGGAATGGTTCGTTTGGGTGTTGGGTAAAGCTCGTGAGCTTGATCCTCATCTGATTGATTCAACTAACTGGGTAAAATTTCTTTAAGAACGGAGTCTTGAATGTGGCTTATGTAGTGACTATCTCCCCTAGATTTTTCAGCCAGTAAGCCGCCTCATATGTAAAATCAATAAAAAATAGTAAATGAGGGTTACTGCATAAGCACTACATGCCTTGAATGTGGTGAGTAGGATTAAAACGGACACTGGATGAGGGAGATATGAGGGTTTTAGTCCGAAAGTCCTGAAATTAGGGTTCGGGTTTTTGGTCCACTTATTTGGGTTAGTTATTTTTTTGTATTTTTCCTTTATTCTTGTTAGTGATATGTACACAGTGGAAGTGGTTTTGAGTAATTCGGAGTTAGCATGAATGGGTTAAAAATCCGGGAAGTTAGGCTATTTACAGGTCATTTTTGGCATGGATTTTTGGCTTCTTATTTTATGCAGAATTTTGTGCTAAATTGCCATTCTTATGGAAACATGGATGAATGCTAATTATGCAAAATAGATGCAATACTTAAACCATGCTCGTCCCTGAGCATCAAAAAGAAATGCCATGAGGTGAAATGAGATTGGGTTCCATACCAAGACCATGAGCTGAAGGTGAAAGTGAACCTAAACTCAACCTTTGGATTATTTGTGTGTCGGAACTTCTGTGAGACTTAGAATTTTAAAATCAGCAGCCCTCAAGTTCTACACATCATTGCTACAATTTCGGCTCAGAAGTCATCTTAGATCGATCCTCTTCCCAAAGTATACCCTATGAACATTGAATAACCGACTCATGTGTGTGAAAGGTTTTAGCTCTTCCCATCCAGAATGCCGGACTACCGCACAAACCTCCACTCCAGTAACTCGTCCTCGGGGAGTCAGGTATTTCCTTCTAAGGTCTGTCGCGCTGTGTTTACAATCGAATTGGGGGGAGAAGATAGAAGAGGTGGAAAAGAACTGGAGGGTGGCCAGTGTAGTCACCTCTCCTTGTGAAGATGGCCAGTGTAGCTGAGTCTCCACCCAGATCTGCAGTTTTCTTGAAGCTTGAACCTTTTTGGTCAGATTTTATTTGGTAGTTGCTTCTTTGTATTTGGAATTTTTGGTGGTTCTGCTTGGATCTTGTTTTGCCCCTACGGATATAGCATCTTTTTGTTCCATACATTTTTGGGGGTCTTAGAAAAATTGTGCCCAGTCGTCCATCCCTTTTCCGAAGCTTTATTTCAACCCGTACTCCGGTCTTTAGATTTCCACGCTACCAGAGAAGAAACTTACACAGTCTTCCAACATCCTGTCTGAGTTGAGCTAAGTGCATAGTGCGAGAGTACAAATTAATTCCCTATTCCAGAGTTGTACCCAGAATGAAGAGACCAGGTTAGACACTAGGAGTCAAACTATGTGCATTGTTATGTGGAACTCAAAGAATTAAGTCACAGACCTGAAGACTCTAAAATCCTATTTCTCGATGAAGTTCCTCTGAAAATTAGGTTAATTAAGGTTAAGTCCAGTCCACTCTCGGTTTCGGCTCATAACTCGGTTCAGAACCTAATGACCTTTCACAGATGCAAATGAATGCTGGATGAAGTGCAGGTGTGTGGAATGCAGACACATTTTTTTTCATGCAAGGGATTTTTATGCAAAAATGAATAAGAATCCATTTTCTTTTCAAAAATTTTGGGCATAGTCAGTGTTAGAAGCAAAACGTTTTTTTAATAATACCCACCCCGTAAATACATATAGACTTACGCGTAAGTACGAGGTATGGCTAAAATATATACATAGTATATATACAGACCCCCCTATACTTAGCGAGTGCTGTGTCCTCGTAGCACAAGAAGCGTAATGAAGACATAACTCGGGCTAAGCATAAGAGAGTAAAATTATACAATGGTTCGCCCCCCTATACTTAGACTGTGAATAGTCTAAGTATAGAAGAAGAGCGCAAAAAGAGGCGGACGGGATATGTAAATGAGGAGAGTATATACAGATGGGTGGCGTTTCCTTCTACACTTAGGCTTTGGCAGCCTAAGTATAAAAGAAAGGTGGAGATGGAGCGATCGAGAGAAAGATTGTGATGCGGAAAAATGGTATATACAAATGGCATCGGTCCCCCCCCTATACTTAGGCCTTGGCCTAAGTAGAGGAAGAAGTTGTACAAGAAGACCGATGTGGTCGGGAGGGAGGGAGGGTAGCCGATGATTAAGGCGGTTTACGGCTGATCTTTTTGTGAGCCTGTGGTGGGAGATCGTAATGATGAGACGGAGATGAAGCATATGATTCCCCACCATTATCAGTGTCATCCTCAGAAAAATCATGATGGATAGTAGATGAAATATTTGAGTCAGATGAAAGGTAGCCATCATCAGAGTTATCCTCAGAGGAATATATTTGAAAGTGGACATACTCCAGATCTTCATGTCTTTTTGTTCCTTCAATTGTTTCCTCAAAATTCGTTCCTTTTTAAGATCAATCGGTTTGTCCTCAGATGATCTTCAGATGCTCCAGTCTCAGTCAGCTCATAAGATATAATTCCAGTGTATTTGTGGAAGGTAGGAGCATCAACTTTGGTTGAGTAATAATTAGGAACGGGAGTTGTCCAACGAGAATCAAATTTTGGATCCTTGCGCAGATATGGCTTTAGGGCTGCCGAACAGACTTCACTCATGTAGACTACTTTTTCCGGATATGATGAGGGATCATCAACTGATTCCTCTTCCGAAAGGTCAAATCTAACTCTCTTTTTCTTGTTTCGTGAAGCTGTCGGTTCACTTGAGTATCCAGATGAGTAGCCATTACTGTTCTTCTCCTTGGTCGGTGTTTGAGCTGCAAATTTGTTCTTAGTCTCCTGGATGTTGGTGCACTCTCGATTTGGGAGGATTTGGTCAATATAATTAGAGTATGTCACTCCAGGGTGCGACCATTCATATGTCTCAGGATCGTAGTAGAAGGATTTGTCTATTTTGAGATCCGGGGGAATTGAAATACTGGGGAGAGTCTCTGCATGTTCATTCTCAATTGATTTGTCATTGGAGCATTTCCGTGTCAAGTTGATGTAATCTATGTAGTCAGCATAGGTTGACCCAGGGTGAGACCATGCATAAGTCTCCGGATCATAAGATTCATATGCTCGATTTTCTATGGAGAGTGCGGCTGGGAATGGAGCAGGGGGGAGATTCTCTAAACCAATGGTCTCAACAACAATCGCTATCTCAGGTGTCGTAGCAGGGTAGGGCTCTTCTACGTCTTTAGGTTTGCGATTGTTGGGGACTTTATGAGTTGCCTTAGAAAATCGTGTTTCCTCAAAGACTGTGTCAACTCGAAGTGCTTCCAATGCCGTGAAATTTATTTGCTGAGTCTCACAATCAATAATTTCCTTAGACAATGCTAAGAATGGTTTCCCAAGAATAATTGGAGACTGGGTGAACTCTCCTTGATGCTCAATATCAATGATTGTGAATTCCATTTTGAGCGGAGCACCTTGGAATATCATGATGACAGAAATGATTCCTCTCGGCCGTTTTATTGATCGATCCGCTAATTAAACAATCTCTCGTATTTTCCTGATCGGTCCGAGTTTAAGTTCGTGAAACACAGAGGTCGGGAGAATATTGATTGGTGAATCATCATCAATTCGGGCATGGGTGAAAATTGTGTCTTTGATTTCGCAGTCAAATCTGGGCAACTGCTTCACTATGCGGCTCTTGGTTTTTCTCCTCAATACCAGGGAGGAGGCCATTGACAAGATATGTCTTTCAGTTTTTGTTCTAATCCTTTCCGACTTTTTGATGATTAATCTGTCCAGTATAAATTTCTTAAGGTCAGGGAAGTGTTCAATGGCCTTTATAATGGGAAGTTCAAAAATCAAATGTTTTTCTAGTGCTTCTCGTAAAGCAGGATCCAAATTCCTCAGGTCTTCTTCAGATTCAATTTTTATGAGATTGTCTGGATTTTCGATTTTTTGGTATTTTGGAATATTCCTATTTTTTTGGTATTTTCTGTGTGGTGTGGTGATGTGGTGTGTTCCTCAGATGAGCAGTGGTTTTGATATTCAGAGTAAGGGTTAGAGGCATAATCATAAGCCGAAGTGTTGATGTTAGAATCATCTCTAGGTCTTTGAATATCATCAAAATTTTCATCATGGGATCCAATCCTTTCCTCATTCATTTTTATATCCGAGCCACCATAGAATGATATTACTTGGTCGGCAAATTTTTGAAATCTATCCTCCATCAATTCAAATCTTGTTTTTATCCTCGAAATATTATCCCCAAAATTTTGTTCATGATCAATCATGGGAGCACTCGATTTTTGTTCAATTATTTCATTTTCCATTTTTCTGTACGTGCGGAGAGGAGAGTTTCTTGGAATATCCATTATACGATCATTTCTTGAAAATTTCTCCTCAAAAATTATGGAAGGAGGCTGCTCATATGGTACAGGCATGTGTATTTGATCTGAGTAGAGTTCAGTCCTTTGATCATGATTGGTCAGATCTTGATACTGTGGAGTCAGCATACAGGGTTTATATGTGTCTAGGAGGTCCGTCCAATCCTCTGTATGGGTATTATGTCTGATGAGGGGTCTGTCATGGTCATTCCAACGATGATGATCATTAAGGGCATGTCTTTCCATCTGGGTTTGGGTTCTCTGCCAGTCATGGGATTTAAAGAGATTTTGATCTTGAAATGTTTTATTGGCGAGAAAGTGAGAATAAGACGATTCAGTCCAAGATGGTAGGTGGTCATGTATGGTCGGATGACTTGAGAAAGGATTTAATGAGGTCGAAGTCATCTGCGGTTGAAAGCTTCCCGCAAATATTTGAGGATTATTGAAAGAAGAGGATGCAGTTGATTTGGGCCAAACCGAGATAGATTTGTTTTCATATTTATGTTCGGTTATTTTTGAAGGAGTTGAGAGAAATGATGGGTTGGATCTGAAATTTGAAAAGATTTCCATGATGAGATTAAAATCAAGAGATGAGAGAGATGATTGTATGGGATAGAAATTTTATCAAATGTGCGGCTATTGATCTTTGATATCGGTTCACGCACACCAATACAAACACAAATCAAACCCTGAGTTCACCAACGCACACAATGAAGCCGTAAGAGTTCGGCTATTATTTTTTCAATTTTAGTTGGTGATAAATCAATCTTGGCAGAAAATTAGCGAGTTGAAATTTTGAATTTGGGCTCTAGCCTTAAGTGTCGTTTCTTGCTTACTCAGAAAAATAAAAACATCCAAGGTCGGGGTTGCTCTCCCGTAGAAATTTTGATTTTATGGGTTCTAAGATCAGTTATATTTAGCAGTCCCGATTTTAATGAGATGATCACTGAAAAATTAGATGAGCACAAATACACGTCTACCATCCAGTCCCAATTTCCTTTAGAATTATGTGGTAAAATAGGAGGGAGAAATTCGAGAAAAGCCGATGCACGCGGAAAACTATGATGAATGCTCAGTTAGAAGACTTACAGTGCCTCCTCGCAATCTCCATGTGGGATGCTAGACAGAATTTAAAAATTATTCTAAATGATATGCAAGCCGATGAAAAACCGCACCTAAGCAGAAAGTTCTATTAGCGGGAAGAATTGATTTAAATTTGGCTAAGTTGAACGATCTATGTGCGTCTCACTTAAAGTGCAGTGTGGCCTAAGATCCTATGAGCACAAGCAAAAATATAAATGCTCTGAGAGCCGTATGTGCAGGTATATCCTAATCGCCACTCAAGTCGGGCCCCACCCTCACCGGAGAGTGAAACAGGCCTGGATACACCACAAAATAAAGTTGGAGGTCTTGTTACACACGCGAGCGTCCAAACGAACACCGCTATAAATAAGCAATTAATTACAAAAATTTAAAAATTGCAGGAATAAAATCCTAGACTCTACGCTCTCTCAAGACTCGACTCGATCTTAAATTAATTGCGGATTTTTGCAAAAGTCGGTGAAGTTGCGTCGGTTTTTGAAAAACCGCTCCACGTACAAAGTACCTCGCAAGAAAAATAAGAGAGAAAATGTAAGAGAGTGACTCAAAAATATATGAAAAATAAGTGCTGAAAATAAATTGCAGGAAAAAAATGGAATTTACAATGCGAAATTCGGGGGTCAGACTACCCGAATGCGGAAAACCGAACAAAAATTTTCAAGACAAAAATCTAAGCCATTTGCCTCCTCGGCAACGGCGCCATCTGACGAATCCGTAAATGTCGCTTTTAAAAGTTGTTTTTATCGTTCGTCTTAAAGAATGATTATTCGTGCGTTGTAGGCGGCATTCGGAATCGGTCAAGAAAATACCACAAATAATTTATTCAATTTTTAATCTCGTGGTTTTATGTTTATTTTACTTGGGCAAGTCCCCAGGTCGATCACAAGGAGGCAAAGGAACGACCTAGAGAAATGTCTATCAAAGTTCGTGTTCGATTTTCGAGGCGGTCTTTTTTGGAATTTTCAATGCAATAAAGTGTGCAATATGCAAAAACGGCCTATTTTAGGGACTAAAATATGAATTACGTTCAAACTATGTCCAAAAAATACGAAACTTGGCCAAGATGTAAAATATGATGAAATGAGTGCACTGTAATTTTTTTGGAATTTTTGGATGCAATATGAATTTTTTATGGATTTTTGAATGCAAACAGAATGATTTTCAATATTTAATTTTAATAAATATTAAACCTACTTATTTTCAAGAAATAAAATTATCTAAGATCTAACACTAGGTGATGGATCTCAGAAAAATCCTAAACCTTGAAAATGTGGGGTTTATACCTATTAAAAATTGAATACTAAAATATGCAAAATGATTTTTACAGAACGAAATATGCGTGCAAATGCAAATATTTTTGGGCACAATGTCAAGCACAATTAACTCTACAATGTTTGATTTTTCGGAGATTTTTAGAGCAATGGTTAATTAACTATGAATTTCAGAGCAAGAGATGGGCAAATTAAGCAAGTTTCCACAAAATAATTATTTATCAATTAACCATCCATCACAAAAATGCTCACAATATGTCAAAGTGTGGAGAACTAATTAACAACCATCATGCTATTTTTTTGATAATAAAATAATGTAAGTAAGAGGCCTAAAAGCAAAGGGGAACACAGGGGTCTGATTGCAATTAAATAAATAAAAATAGGCTATAGAGGACCGGAATGTAAATACCTACACCGGTGGGGGTATTCTTGCAAAATCGCCACCAGGTCACGTGACAAGCACGTGACCTGGTCGGTGTGGGCCTGGGCGCAATATGAGGGTCTTCCAGGGGGGTCATCGAAATTTTCCACCTCAGTCACGTGAGCAGCACGTGACTCATGGAGGGGGCTTGAGATGTTCCCCCCGACGCACGTGCAGGTCACGTGCGGAAGGGGGCCTCGGGACTGGACCCGGCGGTGTTGGCGGTCTTCACGGCAGGGGAGGGGTCGCTTGGCCACAGCGGTTGGGCGCAACTGAGGGCCGATGCTCAGCGGAGGAATGGTCCGACGAGGAGGCTTCGGGCGTTGATGCAGGCCAACCTGTTGTCGATGGCGGAGGGCTGAAGGCATAGGCGGTCGGTGGCGAGACGGAGGTGGAGGCGCGGCTGTCGGCTTTGGCCAAGGAAGTCGGAGCAGGTGTGGTGTCGTAGCGTGAACCACCAGGAGGCGGTGGGGCGTCGAAGATGCGAGTCGGAGGCGGCGAAGTGGAGGTTGAGGTCGATGATGTCGAAGGTAGCCGTCGACGGTGGAGTTGATGGACGAGATAAAGGCGTTAGGCTCGACGGAGTAGACCAGAGCAGGAGCAGGCGCGAGGGTTGGTGGTGCGCTGCGACGAGGTACCGGACCTCGGATCTCGCCGCGAGGAGATGAAATCCGGGCTGTCACCACCGGAGTTCTCCCCTTCAAGGTGCAATCGGCGGATGTTTTCGCGAGGAGGGGTCGACGGAGGTTAAATAGGAGAAGGGAGGGGGCGACTTGATCTGATTGTGCGAGAAGATCGAGAGATGGATCAATCAGAGATCACGGGGCGGCGCGAAGATTGCGGGAGGAGCGACGGCGCGAGATACACGGCGAGGAAGTCTGGACGGCGGAGGCCGATTGGGAAAGGAGGGCTGAATGGGGAAGAAGCACAGCAGCCGTCCGATCGACCGTGATCGGACGGCTGTTGACGAGCCACGTGGTCGTGGGGTGCAAAACCTGGGGCGCACGTGCAGAGCGCGTGCGAAGGCGGCACATGCGCTGCACGTGCGCAACTTTTATTATTATATTTTATTTTTTTTATTATTTTTTTATAAAACGGGTTTATAATAGAGCCAAAAATGGCTGACACGTGGCGGCATCAGGTGCTGCCACGTGTCAGTACCAGAAAATTCCGAAAATAAAACAATTGTAAAATCAATAAAAAATAGTAAATGACCTCAGATCAAAAATGTTTCTTCACGAAAATTGCTCGTCTCGATGATATCTACAACTTTCATGAAGACATTAAAACCAAAATCGATCATTTGCATAAAGTGGTATTTTTGGGGTATCCCATGTACATAGAACACCTTGATTTTGGGGTTTTGTATTTTTTTGTCATTTTTAAATAAGAAAAAAAATCCGCAAAAAATATGGTAAAATCAAGAGTAAATAAAGACACTTTAATCTAATTTTTTTGGATTTTTATTAATAGATAAAATATGTACATAAAATATTAGGTCAAAAATAGCTAAAATATACAATATACAAAAGAGGCCTAAAACCCAACTTTCACATATGAGCTCCGATTCACTTGAACTTCGCCTCGTTTTGAAGGTAATTGAATGTACATTAGTTCAAAAGTGACTAGGATTAAAACGGACACTGGATGAGGGAGATATGAGGGTTTTAGTCCGAAAGTCCTGAAATTAGGGTTTGGGTTTTTGGTCCACTTATTTGGATTAGTTATTTTTTTGTATTTTCCTTTATTCTTGTTAGTGATATGTACACAGTGGAAGTGGTTTTGAGTCATTCGGAGTTAGCATGAATGGGTTAAAAATCCGGGAAGTTAGGCTATTTACAGGTCATTTTTGGCATGGATTTTTGGCTTCTTATTTTATGCAGAATTTTGTGCTAAAATGGCATTCTTATGGAAATATGGATGAATGCTAATTATGCAAAATAGATGCAAGAATGCTGTTGATTTTTAGGGATTTGAGCTTAATAAATGAGATTTAGAGTGATGAATATGAGATTCATCAGTACTGGTCTCAACCAATGTAGTCATCATCTAATTCAGGGAGGTACGCGTCTTCCATAGCAGCCTCGCCTTGTTGCATTACTGCTATCTGTGCCCTAAGCAGTTCAGTGTGTTGTTCGGCAGCGGTTATCCTAGCCAAGAGTGCCCGAATGGGGTCATTGTCGTTCTCGTCGTCAGTAGGGTTCTTCTTTGGAGGCATTGTGATTCACCTTCAGAAGAAAAGAGTTTAGAATTAATGACGGAATTAAGTGAAGATTTGCTAAGGATAAAAGTTTCCTTAGTGAAGGAGTGAACCGAAGGAGGAAGAGTGTTAAAGATGATGACCTTAGGATTAAGAGGAGTCGAGAAGAGAGTCTACACGAGATCGCATATACAAAGCAAACACAAGAGACGTTTTTTAGATTCACCCACTCAACACAGATGGAGGCATGTCAGGGTTCGGCCGCTTATCTTTTCAGTTTTAATTTAATAACAAAACAATCTTGAAAATTAAGCGGAGCTGTTAGGTGCTGAAATATTTCACAAAGACTGTCCCGAGTTCATACAACTAGTTGCACCTACTTTCAACAAGTATAGGTGTAATACAGTCCGTTTAAACGGCTACCCATGTTACTTGAGGACGGAGCCTTCCGCGGTGTCCTCTAAACCACCTACTCTGCTAAGGGAAGTCGGACCGTAAATGGCTACCCAACACCCTCACTGAAAAGTAGCTAATTGTTTTTAAAATCAGTAGTCTGAATGAAGTATTTCGGTTTTTGGCTCTATCCTAAGGTGTGCGATATTGTCCTTACAAACAATGAGTGGGTTTCTCTCCACCAAACACAGGTTAATTTTTGGTCAGTTTCTTTACAGTCGCCTTGATTAGCAGTCCCAATTTTAAACTAAGGTTGTCACTGAAGTTTATGTGAGCACAGAAATTCACACCTATCGAGCAGTCCCAATTCCTTTAAATCCTAGGTTGTAAAACTTGAGAAAGGAGAATTGGAAAAACCAATGCAAACGTAAATCAATGATGCATGTTAAGAGAAAGACTTACATTGAATCCTCGCGTTCTTCATGTGGGATGTAATACAAGGAATTAAAATTTACACTAAATGATATGCACAGATGAAAAACACCCTAAACAGATAGTTCTATTAGCGCGAAGAATTGATTTCAATTTTTGGCTAATGTTGAACGATCTACAGTGTGTTTAATTAGTGAAAGTGTGGCCTAAGAACTACGAGCACAATCAATGATAGAGAAACAAGCGTATATGTGCCTAAGTCCTACGCCACTCAAGTCGGGTCCCAACCATACAGAAGGGGTTGAAACAGACCCGACACACCACAGAAATGTTCGGTCTGAATTATTACAAGGGTTCAAAGAGAGGGACCTTGAGAATAATGCAGAAAATTAAACCTAGTCTAAGCTCTTTGTCATAAAAATTGAAATTCAGTCTTCTTTGCAGGTCCTTGATTTAAATTCAAAATATGGTCCGAGTACTCTACTAAGAGAGAAAGTGTGGTTAGTATCAGAAGAAAAAAATGCAAAAGGAAAGGAAAAAATAACACAAAAATTAACTTCACAAAAATTATAAAAAATGATTTAAAACCCTAAAAATTCGTCGTTCCCCGGCAATGGTGCCATTTGATGAACGCGAAATCCACCTCTTTAATAATGATGAGTTGTAGTATAGGAGGTGAATTTCGGTCAATTAAAATACCACAATCTGTGAATGTTGTGGAATATTTTTACTTGGCAAGTTTACCAAGGTCGAACACAGGGAACGTAGATTTTTAGTTGCGTGGTTTTTATATCAAATTAAATAAGTAATTAATGCTTGATTAATTAAGGCGTTAAGAAAATATACAATGCAATGCAAAGAAAATAAACAGAGATGATTATGCTCAGGACCTGTGAAGTATAAGATTCATTACTCAATGAAATTTATCAATTAATTCTTGAAAGACAATCACAGATCGAAAGAGATTATTTCGAATGAGATATTTTCGATTAATCCTGAAATGGAAGCCAGAAGATTATGAGATCAAATCATATTCCTACATAAATTGGTTCCTCAAAAATATATCCAATAATTCTCTTTCCTCGAATGAGTTCCTTGCACTGATTAAATCCTTCAAATAATATAATCAATAATCCTGCGAGAAGTATTCAATTTAAAACCCAGCCAAATCCCTGCGAAAACCACTGTTAATTTTTCAAACAAAATGTCGCAGATCAGTCTGCACAGAGTAAATTGATTCTCTAATAATAATCAACCAGAATGGTTTCAGATCTGTCTACAAATTATGCCAAGTGATAAAGCATGGAAATAGCTTCAAAATAACATATTATATGCTCAAAACGGAGTTCGTATGAAAAAAATATGCTAGAATGAAATTCAACAGACTAAAATGTAAATAAAATAAACTTTTTCTTGTAAAGAGGTCCCTGGAGAGGCTTATCTGTAATTTATAAAAGTTGGAGGGGTCCCTGTGCAATTTACCTACTCCTGGGGGTATTTTTGTAATTTCAGAAACTTTTGGGGGCTTCAGTGCAATTTTCCCACGCGCGCGTGCAACGCACGTGCGCCAGCAGGTTCCGAGACGGGGCAAAGTCTCGGGTGGCCCGGAGCTGAGGCTCGGATGACGAACCAGAGGCTCGGACGCCGAACCAGAGGATTGGATGGCGGGGCTGAGGCTCGCGCGGCAAGGATGTGGCTCGGTCAACCCGAGCCTAGGTGGCGGAGTGTTGAAGCTTCGGGGCACCGCGCCTCGAGGCTTGGAGGCTGGCTCAGGGGGCATGCTACGTGGTAGAACCGTGGTCGTTGGATCAAGGCCTGCTCCTGATCCAACGTCACCTGTACGAGGATGCACAGCCCGATCAAGGGCGGCACAGCCTAGGCACGGGAGTGAGCAGGGTGGTGGTGCCGTGATGCCACACCTCGGCCGACACATGGTGCGAGGGCGGTGGCAATCGGTGACTTCTGCGATGGGGTGGTCTAAGCGTGGGGGTCGTGCCCTTGTCCGGCCAAGGCGGGGATGCCTTCTTCCGACGGAGCTTGACCGACAAACGGCCGAGCGGTGATGAGTGCTGACGAGCTAGGAGGGCGGAGGAGCGGATGCAGCGACTAGATACCTGCAAGTAGTTAGCTAAAAAGAGGGGGGGGATTGATTCGAGCACGGCGGAGGCGCAGGAATGGGGGTTCGCCTGGAGGGAGGAAGGAGCTGGGCGCCAGCTTGTGCGAGGCCAGCGGCGGAGGTGTAAGATGCGGAGGAGGAAATCTGGAGCGGGGAGAGGAAGAAAAGATCACATGGGAAGCAAAGACTCCTTTCCGATGATCTCCTCTGCAGCGGGCGAGATCACGACGAGCGTAGGCACTCGCGGAAGCGAGGGAGCAGAGGTTGAGGCTTCGGCCACTGGATCGCACCGGCCAAGGTTGTTGTCACCAACTTTGGAGGTAATGGAGGATGGATGGAGGAGGTGATGGTGTTGCGACTTTATAGGAGGAGGAAGGGGAAGCGTTACGGCGAGAAGGAGCTTTGATGGTCTCGTAACGGCCGGAGCAGAAGGGTGCGACCGTTGCGAAGGCGGAGGAGGGCAACGGCCACGCGTTACGCGCAGGGTGGGGGGAAGAAAGGGGTAACGACTGAAGGTTGAAGAAGGTGGGGGTCACGTGCTGGGCATGTGACCTGGCGTTCTGGAGAGAGAAGTGGGAGTGCCATGTGGCACGCCCAGGAGCTGCCACGTGGCGCCCCCAAAAATTTCAAACTTTGAAGATGAAAAATAGATAAGAGGAGACCTCGGATCAAATAATTTTCTTCACGAAAGTTGTTTGTCTTGATGAGATCTACAACTTTCATTAAAGGAACCAGGAGCAAAAGAGGTCACCTATGCGAAGTGGTATTTTTGGTGGTTTTCCATGTGTATAGAAAACCAGATTTTTTGGATTTTGTAATTTTTTGGTGGTTTTCGAGAGGATAAAAAATTAGAAAAAATACGATAAAATACACGAAAATTAATTACACCTTAATCTATTTTTTTGGATTTTTAATAAATAAGAAAATAGGAAAATAAAATAGAAGTAAGAAACACACAACTTTTGTACAAACCGACAACAGACACTTGGACTTAGTTAGTTTCTTTGATTTCGGTTTTAATCTGGATTTGGATTTTTACGTCGTTAATAAAACTTTCATCAAAGAACATAAATAAAGAAGAAATAAAATTAAAAGGGTTAATTATGTACATAAAAACCGAGGTCAAAAATAGCAAAAAGTCAAAATACGCAAAAGAGGCCCAAAACCCAACTTTCACATATGAGCTCCGAATTTTACGAAATTGGTCTTATTTTGAAGGTATTCAAAAATGGAGTACTTTAAAAGTGATAAACTAAAATCGGACACTATATGTGGGAGATATGGTCATTTTAGTCTGTCAGATGTGAAATCAGACTTTGGGATTATTTGACACTTATTCGAGTTAGTAATTATTTTGTATTTTTTTATTTAATAAGGTTAGTAATATCTACACAATGGAGGTGGTTTGGAGTAAATCAGAGTTAGGATGAATTATCTAAAAATAAGAGAAGTTAGCGGCTTTTTGGGCTAATTTACACTTGGGATTTTTAATGCAATTATTCATGATGAAATGCAAATATTATTAACACATGTATGAATGTTAATAATGCTCTATTAATGATTAATTACATATGAATGATGGGGAATATAGCCTAAATGTCCAATTTTAGCATGATGAATATGTGATTCATCACCCTGAGCTTCTTAGGTATTACAATCTGGTCCCCACCAGGGGCGCGTGCGCACGCACGTGGGTCCGGTGTATTGCAATAGCACCCCTGTGGGTCTGGATATTTGTGATTGGTCCATTAACTGTTTCATTGCATTATATATTTTGTGAGAAAATTGCATATTGGCCCTTAACTTTAGATATTAACATAAATGCCCATGCTAGAATTGATTTGTTTCTTTGTTGTTTTTATTTATTTCATGCATCTTTAAAATCATAAAAAAATCCACAAAAATTATTATAAGCTCAGTTTATCTACTCTTTCATGTCATATTTTTAGTTTGCATTTTTATTGCATTTTCATATTTATAAAAATTCAAAAACATGCATTTTTGCTACTGATTGCACTAGAAAATACCAAAAAAATATTAAAACCCTTGTAAAATTTCTAAAAAAAATATATTTTGTGTGTTTACGTATGCTTTAACTTCTATCCAAAAATCACTAAAAAATTCAAAGTAAAACCCCTAAAAATTAGAAAACCCCTAAAAACTTCATAAAAATCTTAAAAATTCTAGAAAATCCTAAAAATCTAATTTTTGTCTCTAAATTTTCTTTGTTTCTTTATCTTTATTTTAAAATTAGTTTGAGGAATTTTGGACTCTGTTTGATAATTTCCATCCTCATTTTAGTTTCATTACTTTATTTTATTCACTATTTTCAGTATTTTTGACTTTAAAAATACCAAAAAAATAGGAAAAATCTAGAAAAATCATAAAAATATAAAAAAATAAAAAGCATAAAAAGATTTTATTTCCTAAATTTTGAATATTTTTGCCTCTTTTATAAATATATTATCTTGCTTTTCCTATATTGTGCACTTCTCTTATTAAAAGAAAAGAAATAAAAAATATATAAAATATAAGAAGAAAAAAATCAGAAAATTAAAAAACAAATATAAAAATATAAAATCAAAAATTAAATAAAAAAATTAAAATAAAAAAACCAACAAAAAAGGTCCACTTTGGCTAAGTGATATACAAGACATAGGGCACTTGACTTTTATTTAGTCTGCTTTACTCCTTTGCCTCTTGTGTTCGATCCATACTTACTTGCCATTATACATTCTTAGTAGGGTATAATAAAATTTAATTCTTTCTCTTCATTGGTTGATTGATTGTGTGGGTTAATTGTTGATAAACGAGAAGGTGTGAGTAGTCGCCTCAACGACAGTGAGCCTGATTTGTCAGGCCATTACTTAGCGCTCCCGCCTTTCCGTTTTTCAGTGTCCTGTGAATAGCTTTAGTAAATTGCTTTCCGTGTTTGTTTCATGAATGCACAATTCTCTTAAAACTCCAGCTTAGATCCCTTGAGATCCACAATGAGGACCTTCTAGCCGAGGAGATTCATCTCCATCCGACTCATGTGCCCCGATCTCATGTGCCACAATTGTGAATAAGATTTCAGGGATTGTGACACTATTGCAACAGCCCATAAATGTAGACCCTTGCACTTCTTTTTGTTGTCCTTGATGATAACCACCCTGACTTTGGCAACTTGCATAACTTCATCTTCAACGTTATACCTATATCTTTTAGAGTCCAAGACTCCAAGGGATATTATGTTCTTTCTCATATCATGAATATGGCGTACTTCTGTCACCATCCTCATGACTCCATCTTGCATCTTGGACTTCATCAAGCTGATTCCTACAATCTTGCATGTGGCATCATCCCTAATGATGACGTTTCCCTATCTACCTCTTAATACGTGCGGAACCAAACTTCATTAGGAGTCATATGGTAAGAATAACCAGAATCAAGAATCCATATGTTATCTACCATCTTATGATCTATGACGGTGAGAGCCCGATCATCTTTGGAATTTTTACCTTCCTAAGCCACAACAACAACCGTGACTTTCCCTTTCTTCTTCAAACAACCCTTCTTCCAATGTTCGGGTTACTTGCACTAATTACATATGTCCTTAGAATTGTGTTTTTTTTACTTGCACTTCTACTTCCCCTTCTTTCACAGCCAGAAAATGACACGAGTCTTTTCGTGAGTCACAACCAAATATGGAGCATTAGAGCCCTACTACTTGGTAGCCATATACCAATGTTCACGTGTATGTAGACTCATGTGAACTTCCTTTAAGGTTATCGATTCTCTTTCCATAATAAATGATTGAATAAAATTCTCATACGACGGTGCAAGAGAAACCAACAAAATCAAAACAGCATCTTCATCTTCAATCTTAGCATCAACGTTTCTTAGATCCATCAATAATGTATCTAAGTGATCTTGATGTTCTTTAAGAATGCACCTTTTTAAATGTGGAGAGGGAACAAACATTACTTCAACAAGAACTTATTGATAAATGATTTTATCATGTACAGACTTTTGAGTCTCAACCACATATCGACCATGGAATCCTCATCGATAACCTCCATGATAATCTCATCCACCAAGCATGGAATGAACGTTGAGTGTGCCTTCTCTTCCTGAACCATCAACTCAGAGTATTTGAAATCCTTCGCCTACTCCTGGTCTAACGATGCCTAGATGCCATGTTGCTCCGATAGGACACACATCTTGATCTGCCATAACTTGTGAACTTCTTGATCTTCAGATCGTTTGACATCATCTTGCTTAATGATCATGATAGAACCCGATGCTCTGATACCAGTTCGTTGCAAATCGCAGAAGCACGCACAGTCAAGACCAATCACGTAGGCACGAAAGCACACGGATTTACATGGTTCACCCTATAGCTAGGCTACGTCCTTAGGTGGTGATGATCGGTTTTCATTATGTGGAAAAAGAAGAATATAAAAGATACAAAGAAACCTAACCACAAGAAGTTTATATACTACTCCCATACAAAACAGATTCCAAGCTCAGAATCAGTTGGTTAGGGTTCAAGGCATATCAACAGTTACAAAGTTCCTTAAGATTTTCTCTCCAATCTCGCTTACTCGGTCCAGAATCCTTCCATCTCTTGCACTTGATCGCGTAATCTCACACTGACATTCCGAGCATTTGGACATGACCCTTAAGATCATGGCCAGTATTTTCCATCTCTATCTTGAGAGCCCATTCGGACGACATATAAAAAATAAAGAGAAATATTCTTATAAAGAATATGTAGGATTTATCTCTCATTCTTTGTTCAGTTGCTTGAAAAGATAGGACAATAACAACCCGTATTGGCTGAAATAATAATAAATAGGGTTTTTATCACTTGTGCCCCTCCAAGATATCGCAATATCAGTTATGCCCCTATCTTTTTGGTAATATCAGTTGTACTCCTCACTTCTTGCCTTTTTATTAGTTGTGCCCCTTTGGTTAGTTGCCGTCCATCCACAGTGCAAACAGACGTTAACTTTGAGGACATAAGTAGAAATAATTTTAAAAAAAGAGTTTAGTGGTCATTTGACGCCTTCTTCCTCATCCTCTTCTTCTTACTCCTCTTCCCCCATCCTCTTCCCCATCCTCCAACCTCCTCCTCCTCCCTCTCCGCCCGAAACTCCTCCCCCACCCCCGGCATGTCCTCTTCCTCTGCCCCAACCTTCCTCCTCCCCACTCCGCGCGTCCCCACTACCGCTGATGACCGAGCAGCACGAGGGGGACGAATCCTCCCCCGCGACTCCCCCCCGCGTCCAGGTCGCCCCCTGCGTCTTCTCCTTCCCTGCGTCCAGGTCGTTCCCCGCGCTCCCCTGCACCTCCCCCGTGCCTCCCCTGCCCCCCGCCCTCCGCGCCTAGGTCGCCCCCTGCGCTCCCCCGCCTCCCCAGCCCCCGCCGCTCCCCGTGCCTCCTCCTCCCCCACAACCAGGTCGCCCCTCTCCCCCGCACCTCCCCCGCACCCAGGTTGCCCTCCGCGCTCCCCC
This sequence comes from Ottelia alismoides, assembly GCA_037367405.1. Classification (NCBI taxonomy): domain Eukaryota; kingdom Viridiplantae; phylum Streptophyta; class Magnoliopsida; order Alismatales; family Hydrocharitaceae; genus Ottelia; species Ottelia alismoides. The sequence continues at coordinate 1,328,872 of JAZKJV010000939.1, read as the reverse complement.
GCGCCTCCCCTGCCCCCGCCGTCTCCCCGCGCCTAGGTCGCCCTTTGCGCTCCCCCATGCCTCCTCTGCCCCGGCTGCTTCCCCACCGCCCCCCTGTGCCTCCTGTCCCCTTGTGCCCAGGTAGCACCCCGCACCCAGGTCGCCCCCCGTGCCTCCTCCTCCCTCGTGCTCAGGTCGTCCCCCGCGCCTTCTCTGCCCCCCTGATGATCCGCAAAATCGACCTTTTAAGAGAGTGTTTTTAGCACTCGAAATTGTCATCGTAGTCAGGTCGATTAGGGACTCATCAAAGAGACTATTGATTGATATATGTCAAATAATAATGAGATGGTCGAATTTATTTTATTTTACTTAGTAAGATACCAAGGTCGAACTCAGGGACACGAGCCTTTCTCTAATTATCCGGATTTCCATTTATTTAACTAAGTGTTGAGTTAGAGATCTATAGATCAAGTTATGCAGACACGACACGATAATGCACTAAGATAAAGTAAACATGCATTTTTTTCTTTATTTTATTATGCAAGAGATGCAATGAAAATATGCCCTCAATCAAATTAATGAGCCAACTACACAAGGAATCAATTTCAGATTTTATTGAGATGATCAACTTGATTTGAACAAGGCATAAGTTAAGAAATAAGAGACACATGGATATGAAATAATACATCAAGATTACAGTGTCCAAAATGAAAATTGAGTATGCCATTAGAAAGTTCATCAACCAAGCTTTAAAATGAAACTGAAATCACCTTAATCGGAGATATGAGGCTCAAGATATGCACGAAAGAAAGCAGGGGCATAAATGCAATAAAAACATAAAAAGATAACTACAAACAGGTCCTGGGAGGGACTAAAATGTAAATACGTAAAAGAACGAGACCTTCTCTGTAAAATTCCACTGTGCACGCACGCTGCACGTGATCGGGACCTGCTCGCAAATTGAAGAAAGTAGCTGGGCTTCCTTACAAATTACCCAGGAGGCACGTGTCGTGCACGCGCTCTCCTAGGCTCAGGTCGGCTCGGAGGTTCGGAGGAGGCCCGGGTTGCTTCGGCTTGGCTTGGCTGAGGCTCGGGCTTGGTCGAAGCTGCTGATGGCTCGGCACAGACTCGGAAGATCCAAGCCTATGGCTAGGATGCGTAGGCTCGGCTGTGCTCTGGTGACGCCACGTGGCCGGTTGGAGGCCGTTGGATCGGGATGATCCAAGGGCTATGACGAAAGAGCTCCTGGGCGACGTGGCTGCTTCCTGGCCGTCCGATGGTCACCGAATGAGACCATCCGACGGCCACTGTGTCTCCTTCTTCAGACGCAATGGGCGTCGTGTTCGGGTCTCCGGCGACGGGGGCTCTCCTCCACCGCTCGTTCTTTGTCGATGTGGACCTCCCCGAAGCTCCATAAACGGTCGTCGATGAAGCGGGGAGCTCGGGGAAGATGTCTGGCGTCGTGGCTCAGGCTAACGGAGCTCTGAAGTCGAGGGTGGCTGCAACGAAGTGAGCTCCAGCGAAGCTCCGATCGTTAAGAGATTAGAGGACCTGCAATGTTAGGAGTATAGCCGAAGCCAAAGAGGACTTGTGCGTGAGTGAACTGGAAGCTCTTGCGGGCGAGAGAAATGGGAGCTCAGAGCTCGATCTCCAGCGATCGGAGATGAGGTGGGTTGGAGGTGGTCAGAGGTGAAGAAGGGAGGAGGATTGATCGGAATAAGGCGCGTGAAAGGGGGATGAGTGGCGGAGCTCTAGGAGCGATCAATGGAGCGGGAGAGAGAGTGTAACGGCCTAGAAAATTCAAGAAATAAGAAGAAAAATGCGCAGGAGGAAGGGGAAGCTTACCTGGTCAGCTATGGCGGACGGAGGCTTGGGCTAGGGCTCGAATCGAGCCCCGGGTCGTCGCTGGACACGGTCAGCAGGTCCGTGCAGCTCGGGTGGACGCTAAGCGCCATAGCTCCGCCATGGAGGTCGGAGGGTCATCACCGGGGAGATTCGTCGTCTTCGCTCGATCCTCCGCCTCCCCCTGTCACAGGGAGACGGAGGAGGGCTGGGCGATCCCCCACATAAAGGTTGACAAGCGCGAACGGTGGGAGGGGCAGAGTATTTGAAGAGCGAGTCGGTGATTGTGGTAGTGGTTGACGTGGATTTGGAGGATAAGATGGGGCGACTGAGAGGATGTCGTGGGTCACTTAGTCACTGGCGAGGATCGTGGGTGGTGGGGGAACATGGTGCGACGGTTAGCGAGAGGAGAAGAGGTCGGAGGAGGTGGAGATAATGGAAAGGGCGGACGGGCTTCGCCAGGTGGAGAACGCGGGAAGAGAGGGGGGTCAGAGGTTGACGATGACTGACGGTCGTTGGATCTGGAGATCCAACGGCTGTCGATTAGGCGTGAAGTAACGGATGTGATTAGATCGATGGCGAAGCGATCGAAGGGCTGCGGAGTACGCCACGTGCCAAGCTGAGGGATGCACGCTAGCGGATGGTGTGGATGTTCTTCAGACTTTGATCAGATGGCTGGCAATAAGAGCGGATCTAGCGGCTTGGATGAGAGGATCGAGGGCGTGATCATGCAGACTACAATGCGCCACGTGGCGCGCTCAGCTTGAGGCGCGAACGAGCGGTTCGGATTGAAGACGGGGAAGATCTGATGGCTAGGAAGATTAGGAAGGCGTGGAAAGCAGCTGGTCATTGGATCAAGAGGGTGATCCAACGGCTGGCAATGGAGGCAGATGAGACAAGGGGAGCTGGGCCACGTGGCGCCCCAGAATGGGCCACGTGGCCCAATCAGATTATTCCGATGGTATTTTTGCTTTTTGAAGGTTAATTTGATCGAATTTGAGAAAACTCAAAACATGAAAGTTGTAGATCTTGATGAGATCTACAAGTTTCATGTTGACCAAAACTGGAGAAGAGATCACTGTAGCCTCGAAATATTTATAAGGGTATTTTTAAGGTTAAAAATACCAGAGATTTTTGTTTTGCCATTTTTTTATGACTTTTAATTTATTTAAGATTCTGTTAATTACATGACACTAACTGGGTTTTATTGACATAAAACTAAGCAACGGGGTTAATAATGAGAAATTATGATGATGAAATCGAGTTTCATCACCCCCCTATACCTAAACTATGCTCGTCCTCGAGCATCAAAGAGAATGACTAAGTTGGATTAACCCCCACGTGCATGTGAATACATGATCCAATCTGATCAAGTTGACTCGACTTTAGAGATCCAAAATTCTAGAGTTCAACCCAGCCTTAATCAAGAGGTATCCAATTCCTCTACTTCTCCAGACTCTCTCTGATGTACATATAATCTAAAGGATATGAAAGTTTAGTGTTGACTGCGATTCTGAGAGTAGAGCCAAATCGTCACTCAAAGTCTTGGTCCGAGAAAATCTCCTAAGGACCCAATCCTCAACACTAGGGAATAAATCAAATCCTGCATCCATTCCACCGTCTCTTTAGTTGTCAGTCTTAGAAAATGTAGATGGCAGGCCAGTAATGGAGGGTATGGGTTTGTGTCATTTCTTCTCTCCCTCTCATTGGAACAAGGATTCTCTCTAGTGCCTTTTACGCAATACATTTTTTTTGGTGTTGATCAGTGCGTCCGTCAAGAGAAGTTGGAGCCGTCTGCACTTGTTTTCCTGGGAGTACACCGGGGTGTGTCTCTTTTGAGTACCTATCGTACCTTCTACACCCAGACTTGTAGCATTTATGATGCAGAGCCCTTTTTTGGTGCAAGCCCGACTCCTGGTCCTAATAGCGGTGGTCCAAGTGGACACTTTGAAAAGTTTGGGAGCGCTCGCCTTTGGTGGAAGCTCTTTGATATTTGACTTTGTGGAATGAGATTTTCTTTGGAATTTCATTGACTTGTATAATTTGTGGCTAGCTCCACTGATTTTACCAAGAGTTGGCGCACACTGATCAATATTTTTTTATTTATTTCACACCATGGCACTTAGGTCAATATCAAAAGATTAATATAAGAACCAAGTTCTCATATTGGCTAAAATTGCTGACACTCAGGTTTCATGAAGCCTCCAAAGATTTTATCCCATCCTCGAGCATCATTAGATCAAATCCAAACTTGACTTCCTCATCCCAATTCCTCAAGTGAAAAATCAACTCATCTCATCAAAACCACAGTCGTGTATGTGATGTGCTGATCATATTCTTTTTGTTTGAGACTAAGCATGGAATATAGCATGCAAATCTAGAAACCTAGGGGAATGTGGACGATTAAGTCTATGACCCTGATGGCTAAGGCTGGTTAACCTAAAATCTCAAAGACCTCAAAAAGCTAAGTCTCCTTGATCATTTCAGATCATGGGTGGAAGTGTATGTGTAGAGGATTTATCCAACTTCTTCATTCAAAAACAAGATTTTTTTAAGGACTTTAAGAGATATTAGAACTACCTAAACTCAATTAAGCATCTACGTTCAGTCAGTATGGATGTAAGTACAGGCCGAAGCCCGTTGCTTGAGGACGGGGCCTTACGCTATGTCCTCTAAACCATCCAATCTGTTAAGGGCGAACCCTCACTGAACGCGGCTTACTTAATTGGGTTTAGTAGTCATCAATGACTCTTAAAGGATTTTGGGTTTTTCTCATTTTTATGGATTTTAATAAAGGTTAAAATAAAACTCAACTTTCCTTGAAAAGAGATGGAGATTTTTCAAAACCATGTCATACAAATGAAAAGTTTTTTTCAAAACATTTTCATAAGATTTTTTTTCAAAATAAGGAAAAATCATTTTCGAAAATATTTTTATACAAATAGCGTAACATAATATCGAAACGCCGTGAAATCATTTGAGTTCTCTTAGTCCAAAGAATTATACCTTAGCCAAAAAGTTTTAAATTTTTCAAATTTTTTCAGATTATAGCTAAAGTAAGTATACTGTATATACGGTATACTGCCCTATACTTAAGCTTTGCTATGTCCTCATAGCACTAGATGTTACAAGTACATAGGTCCATTTAAATATATAGGAATATACGGGAGCTAAGAGGAGCTCCCCCTATACTTAGGTTAGAAATAATCTAAGTATAAAGGCAAGGAAAGGAGAGGAGAGAAAATCACGGGGACTCGGGTCCCCCCTATACTTAGGCTGAGATTAGCCTAAGTATAAAGATGGAAATTGATGTTGGGAGGGACCCAAGGTGAATGAAGAAGAGGAATGGATTTACAAGTGAGCGGTTTGAATCTGCGGAGATGAATGGAGTGACTAAGGATTTGGGGTGTGTAATGTAGCAAACATGGCTCAATCAATTAAGTAACACCCTCAATTTCACCAACTCACACATGAAACCAACCGAAGTTGGTTTATTATCTTGTCGATTTTATTGGTGATAAAATATTAGATATTTACGCGAAGAAAATGTGAAGTGAAAATCAAGGCGTATGCGCGGGTGTTGTTCTCCCAAAACCAAAGTTTTACTCCATTTTATGTTGACTTGCAATTAACAGTCCCAAATTTATTTTAGATTATCACTGAATTATGGTTAGCACAAAATCAAGCAATCATCGTCTACCGTTCATTCCATTTTCCATTAATCCTAGGTGATCAAGTTAGGAAAAAGAAATCAAGAAAAAGCCGCATATTCGATGAAAACCGCAATCTAAGCTAAGCGATAAAACTTGCAGTGATTTGATAAAGACACGTGAAAACTTGGGCTGTTTTGAAAACCAAAATCAATGTATGCAAGTCGATAAAAGCCACACCTAATCATGCATCTATTAGCGGGGAATGATATCCATTAAATTTGGCTAAGTGAGGCGAGATTATGTGCGTCTATAATTTAGTGTGTCCTACCTACGATCAAGCACATAAAAATATGGAAAATAAAAATACACTCAAAGAGCCGCGTGCCTGGTCCTAGGTCGACACTCAAGTGGGGACGATCCCCACACAACCACATTCGTTCGATTATACTCGCGAGTCTTCAATCGAAGACCGCTGTAAAAGACGAATTATTACATGTATGGAATGGAAATAAAAATGCGACACTTTTTTTTCTTTCTTTCCTATATGCTCCAAGCATGCTCCTGCGGTTCCTCTCAGCGGAAGACACCAGCTCCTCGCCTCCTTGATTGATCAAGGACCCTGCCACAGAAACAAAGATTAGAGATCAAATAAGAAATAAAAATTTTATAATGCAAAATTTGTGAACAATTTTACCTATAAAATAAACACTAAATTAAATAAACAAAAAAATCCAAAAAATATAAGAAATGAGCTGTGTCCCCGGCAACGGCGCCATTTGATGATCCGCAAAATCGACCTTTTAAGAGAGTGTTTTTAGCACTCGGAATTGTCATCGTAGTCGGGTCGATTAGGGACTCATCAAAGAGACCATCTGATTGATATATGTCAAATAAGAATGAGATGGTCGTATTTATTTTATTTTACTTGGTAAGATACCAAGGTCGAACTCAGGGACACGAGCCTTTCTCTAATTATCCGGATTTCCATTTATTTAACTAAGTGTTGAGTTAGAGATCTATAGATCAAGTTATGCAAACACGACACGACAATGCACTAAGATAAAGTAAACATGCATTTTTTTATTTATTTTATTATGCAAGAGATGCAATGAAAATATGCCCTCAATCAAAGTAATGAGCCAACTACACAAGGAATCAATTTCAGATTTTATTGAGATGATCAACTTGATTTGAACAAGGCATAAGTTAAGAAATAAGAGACACATGGCTATGAAATAATACATCAAGATTACTGAGTCCAAAATGAAAATTGAGTATGCCATTAGAAAGTTCATCAACCAAGCTTTAAAATGAAACTGAAATTACCTCAATCGGAGATATGAGGCTCAAGATATGCACGAAAGAAAGCAGGGGCATAAATGCAATAAAAACATAAAAAGATAACTACAAACAGGTCCTGGGAGGGACTAAAATGTAAATACGTAAAAGAACGGGACCTTCCCTGTAAAATTCCCACTGTGCACGCACGCTGCACGTGATCAGGACCTGCTTGTAAATTGAAGAAAGTGGCTGGGCTTCCTTGCAAATTACCCAGGAAGCACGTGCCGTGCACGCGCTCTCCTAGGCTCGGGTCAGCTCGGAGGTTCGGAGGAGGCCCGGGTTGCTTCGGCTTGGCTTGGCTGAGGCTCGGGCTTGGTCGAAGCTGTTGATGGCTCAGCACAGACTCGGAAGATCCAAGCCTATGGCTAGGATGCGTAGGCTCGGCTGTGCTCTGGTGACGCCACATGGCCAGTTGGAGGCCGTTGGATCGGGATGATCCAAGGGCTACGATGACAGAGTTCCTGGGCGACGTGGCTGCTTCCTGGCCGTCAGATGGTCACCGGATGAGACCATCCGACGGCCACTGTGTCTCCTTTTTCAGACGCAAGGGGCGACGCGTTCGGATCTTCGGCGACGGGGGCTCCCTCCGCCGCTCGTTCTCTATCAATGTGGACCTCCCCAAAGCTCCATAAACAGTCGTTGATGAAGCGGGGAGCTCGGGGAAGATGTCTGGCGTCGTGGCTCAGGCTAACGGAGCTCTGAAGTCGAGGGTGGATGGGACGAAGTGAGCTCCGGTGAAGCTCCGATCGTTAAGAGATTAGAGGACCCGCAATGTTAGGAGTATAGCCGAAGCCAAAGAGGACTTGTGCATGAATGAACTGGAAGCTCTTGCGGGCGAGAGAAATGGGAGCTCAGAGCTCGATCTCTGGCGATCGGAGATGAGGTGGGTCGGAGGTGGTCAGAGGTGAAGAAGGGAGGAGGACTGATCGGAATAAGGCGCGTGAAAGGGGGATGAGTGGAGGAGCTCTAAGAGCGATCAATGGAGCGGGAGAGAGAGTGTAACGGCCTAGAAAATTCAAGAAATAAGAAGAAAAATGCGCAGGAGGAAGAGGAAGCTTACCTAGTCAGCTATGGCGGACGGAGGCTTGGGCTGGGGCTCGAATCGAGCCCCGGGTCGTCGCTGGACACGGTCAGTCGGTCCGTGCAGCTCAGGCGGACGCTAATCGCCGCAGCTCCGCCATGGAGGTCGGAGGGTCATCACCGAGGAGATTCATCGTCTTCGCTCGATCCTCCGCCTCCCCCTGTCACAAGGAGACGGAGGAGGGCTGGCCGATCCCCCACGTAAAGGTGGACAAGCACGAACGGTGGGAGGGGCGGAGTATTTGAAGAGCGAGTCGGTGGTTGTGGTAGTGGTTGACGTGGGTTTGGAGGAGAAGATGGGGCGACTGAGAGGATGTCGTGGGTCACTTAGTCGCTGGCGAGGATCATGGGTGATGGGGGAACATGGTGCAGCGGTTAGCGAGAGGAGAAGAGGTCGGAGGAGGTGGAGATAATGGAAAGGGCGGACGGGCTTCGCCAGGTGGAGAACATGGGAAGAGAGGGGGGTCGGAGGTTGATGATGACTGACGGCCGTTGGATCTGGAGATCCAATGGCTGTCGATTAGGCGCGAAGTAACGGATGTGATTAGATCGATGGCGAAGCGATCGAAGTGCTGCGGAGTACGCCACGTGCCAAGCTGAGGGATGCACGCTAGCGGATGGTGTGGATGTTCTTCAGACTTTGATCAGATGGCTGGCAATAAGAGCGGATCTAGCGGCTTGGATGAGAGGATCGAGGGCGTGATCAAGCGGACTACAATGCGCCACGTGGCGCGCTCAGCTTGAGGCACGAACGAGCGGTTCGGATTGAAGACGGGGAAGATCTGATGGCTAGGAAGATTAGGAAGGCGTGGAAAGCAGCTGGTTGTTGGATCAAGAGGGCGATCCAACGGCTGGCAATGGAGGCGGATGAGACAAGGGGAGCCGGGCCACGTGGCGCCCCCAGAATGGGCCACGTGGCCCAATCAGATTATTTCGATGGTATTTTTACTTTTTGAAGGTTAATTTGGTCGAATTTGAGAAAACTCAAAACATGAAAGTTGTAGATCTTGATGAGATCTACAAGTTTGGTGTTGACCAAAACTAGAGAAGAGATCACTGTAGCCTCGAAATATTTATAAGGGTATTTTTAAGGTTAAAAATACCAGAGATTTTTGTTTTGCCATTTTTTTTGTGATTTTTAATTTATTTAAGACTTTGTTAATTACAGGACACTAACTGGGTTTTATTGACACAAAACTAAGCAAGGGGGTTAATAATGAGAAATTATGATGATGAAATCGAGTTTCATCACCCCCCCCCCCCCCCGCGTTCAGGTTGCCCCCGCGCCTCCTCTCCCTGAAACTGCAGAGCTTTCAGTTTTTGTTAAATTAAGGTAAATTTTTGATTAATTGATTCATAAAAATTCATCAAAAAAATCAATAAAATTCACCGTTTGATCCGTAATGAGTGATATATCCGGAAAATGCAAAAATTTTAGAGATTCGATAGATGCATGAAGGTGTCACTAGGAGATAGAAATTATGAGCAGAAATGAAGAAGAACAAATGGATGAGGAAGAAGATGAAGTCTGGACAATAATACCCCTCTTCTGTACCAAGGTTTGAAAAAACCATGGTTAAGTCAACTCATTGACGGTCAATCTGACGGAAGGGCAAAAGTGATAACGGCGAAAGAAGTGAGGGGCACTACTGATATTACCAAAAAGATAGAGACATAACTGATATCGCGATATCTCATAGAGGCACAAGTGATAAAAACCCTAATAAATAATGTAATACTCCCAAACTAGGATTCTTAACCTGCACCTATAAGTTATTTCATTAGAACTAATCTGCTTTCCATGATAACCCTGCAAAATATAGTACGGAATTTACGTGCAACCGGACTCGAGTTCCGATTTCCGAGCATGGAACACATACGTCTAGGTTCATTGAACCGAATCGGATTCTCCCCAACCACACCGGTGTGGATCGCAACTAACGCTTGAAGGCATCCTCGTTCACTCGCGGGAGAAGAGAGTGAGATGGCGAGCGGAGAGGCGTTCCGGGCTCTGGACGAGGCCTCCCTCCCCGGCTACATCCACTCCACTCCGGCCCTCCGCGCCGCCCTCGGCGACCGCCTCGACGGCCTCTCCGTCCGCGAAGTCGGCGACGGCAACCTCAACTTCGTCTACATCGTCTCCGGCCCCGCCGGATCCCTCGTCATCAAGCAGGTCCGTCCTCCTCTTCCCGTGACACTCCTTTGGATTGGGCGAATTGGGGGCAAGTTCATGATGTAACTTGTTTTCATATGCAAGGCTGAACCTGATAGTACTACTGATGTTACATCAGTGTGTCTTCTCTGCGCACTTTTCCTGAGGTCCTCTTTAGTTGGAATGACGAGGATTGTTCAAACTTACGTGATTTTTTAGTGGAGCTGTTTGTTATTGTCGTATCACACATATGTACAATTTTTGGGTTCTTTTTTATCATTCTATAGTTAAGTTTAAGCCTGTAACACATTGGATTTGGTAAAGTTTAACTAATGGGATTACTCGGAGAAATCAAATGTTGCGATTCAGATATTGATACGTATGAGATTTAGTTCAATATCGTGGAACATTGATATTATAAGGCCTATACATGTTGTGTTGCGATATGCTTTCGACATGTTGTTGGAAACAAATGCACATATGCACCAAGCTAGGGCGCAAGGTGGTGACGGTTGTGTTGTAATCAGGTCAGTGTTAGAAAGTTGGGGGAAAATGGCTAGAAATTCTACCGCAACGGCATGCGGTACATGGTCTTAAGAGACTTTTGTTGACACACATCGTTTGGCTCGTGTTTTCTTTTCTTTCTTTTTGTTAATGTGATCTTTAGAGGTCCAGTTTCAATCTGTGAAGTGATTTTGGAAGACAACCGTTGCGATACATATTGAAGGTGGGAGTTGATTGTCATATCCTGTGAACAACATGCCGTGACTCTCTGTGATGGTATTGTGGAGAGTTTCGCTTCTCCAAGGAGAGGTCTTTTCATGATCATCTCCATGATGATTTTTTTGAGAAGTAAAAGAGTGAGCCCCCGCTTGGAGCACACTTAGGCCGAGATTGATGATGATTTTCTAACTCATTTTTTGTATGATTTCATTCCCATCTGCATGTGTGGTTTGATCTTTTTTCCTTTTCAATATTTGATGATGTTGTTCATTCCTGTATTATTGTTCTTGATCATAATATATGTGATTGTTAAATTATGACAAATCTTGTTAGCATAGTGCAGACAATATAATTTTTAGAAACACCAATAAATCTTGACCAAGATATATTGAAAAAATGTGCTAAAACACATTTCTGACATGGTACTTAGAAATTCATTGTGTAACTGAAGGAAATCATATTCATTGGGCTGCATTATAGTAGAAATCCTTCGGCATTATCAGGATAGAATGATTTGAGTTGGACAGGTCAAATGAAAAACTCTAGGTAATGATGTTAAGTGGTACATATTTTCCACTGGGGGCAGTGGAATCTCCAATGTCTCATACGCCTTGGATAAAGATAAGTTGTCACCTAACAGTGTTCTAATAATGAAAATTTTGAGGTGAGGGCGATGGGAAAGAGGGGAAAGGGTTCTGAGGTGATGGGTGGCGACTTGTGGGGTCAGGCCTTCAGAGAAGAACATGACAAGGAGAGAGAGGGCCATCGCCACTAAGGGACATGCAGTGGTGAAGATGGAAGGGTGGCTTCGTCTTTGGGTTTTCACGCTGAATCAGATAAGAAAGGTTTTGGTTTTGTTTGGGGCAGACCCTTCTACTGTTGGATCCACTCGTGGGATTCAACCATGCTACTCTAGTGGCTCTGCTCCGCATCGTTGGTGGTTAGTTGTGAGAACATGGTGTCAGAAGGGGGAGGGGATGCTTTGGGTAGTAATGGTGACGATCACTCCGGGGTGGTCATGGGTTGGTGGCACCTGGGAAGATTGTGTCTCTGTCTTGTAAAATAGTTACACGCCGATTGGAGGAGACACCTATATCTCAAAAGGATATGTTGGTGTTCTCAAGGAAGAGGAGGAGGTTTGATGATCTAAGGGTTCCGTGGGGGCATCTAATGAGTTGGGACATATCGAGATTCTGGTCTCCGTCATAGAGCATGAGCTACAAGGTGATTCGATAACTATTGTAGAGGTGGCTGTTATAGCCAATGACATGTTGGTGCAAATAGTAGAAGGGAGTCAACCAATGACCTTGCTTTTTGAGGAGGAGATGGCAAGTTATGTAAGGATCCATGCGACGTGGACAATCAACTTGGTTTCCACATGAAGTCCGTTTCATGGAATGCGGGAGGTTTGCGCCAATAAAACAGAGGGTGATAGTTGGGGCCTTTTTGCAGTGTGGCAGATGGATATTATTTGCATGCATGAGACTAAAATTGAGAGCTGGGATTCCTTGAAGTGGAGGTTGGTCTCGAGCACCCACCTTTCAGAGTTCAGGGTTCTGTTGATAGATGGTAGCTCCGGGGGCTGTTGTTGCTTGGAAAGGGGAGATGTTCAATGTGGTAAAGAAGTGGTTTTAGTGGATTCTGTTTCAGTGGTCCTTGAGAATTGAAAGGATAACACCTGGCTGATGATGTGTATGATGTTTCTATGGTATCCTATGAATTATCCTTTATATGAAGACGAGGGATGTGTTGTATAGATTTTTCTTCCAAGTTGAGGATTAATCAATTCCTATTATTGGTTAAGGCTTTGGAGATGTTTCAATCGGCTTCCTCTCTTTCTCTCCATCGATATATATCGAACAACTTGCCTATCTGTCTGGATACTGATGGGGGAGGGACCCTATTGTCGTATTTCAGATTCAAGTGGTCTTGGCTTTTGGAGGTGAGTTTCAAGCATATGGTGGTGGCCTTTAGGTCAGGATCGACAATGGATGGTCCAACCACTAGGCATTTGTTTTTAAAGCTGGAGGTATTGCGTAAGATGTTGATTAAACTTAAGAAGGAGACCGAGCATGTGAGGAGATGTGGCAGAACCTGGCGCATGAGGATGGTTCATTTGGATTTGTTGGAATACAAACGGGAGATGGATGAAGTGAAATTGAGTAGAAAGGGTGCGATGCAAAGGGCTCGTTTGGTAACCGGGTTACCCCCGAGTTATCTCGGGGTAACCCGGTTTACCCCTCTCTTTTCATGGAATGGAATTCTATCACAAATCTTAGTGGCATCACATCACATTCTTTATTCCAATTCTCATAACCATCCCAAATAGCTACTATTCCAATCAGGTTACCCCAACCCACCCCAATCCAACAACCAAACAGACCCAAAAGGTTATCAAAGAGGACCATAGTAAGAAGTGGAGTGGAGATAGAGATCTAGACAGAAGTTGCCGAAGGAGGGAGATACAAACACACAATTCTTTCAAATGATGGCTAGTGGTCGACATTGCTGAAATCTCATTCACTCTATTGAGGTTGGGTGAGAGCTTATCCAAGGGGAGGATGTAGTGGCTAGAGTGGTTATGGATCGCTTCAGATGCACGAGTTGACGCTTGCACATGGTAGATCCCGGTAGCTTGATGTGGGTGTCTCCTAGGTCTCTAGCAGGCAAGGGTTTAAATATCGATTCGATACCCCGTCGATACGATATTTTGTAGAAATTTCGATGAAATTTCGACGACATTTCGCCCATATCGACCATCATTTGTGAAGAAATGACCGAAAACTGCCCTCGTATCGCCATTTCGCTCGAGATTTCGATTCCTTGTCGAAACCAAAATTTCACCGAAATTTCGCGAAATCTGAAACCATGCTAGCAGGGAAGCTGATGAATTTCAAAACCCTGGAGGTTTGTAAGGCGGTGATTGACCTGAATGCAGATGGGAACCCTAGGCTTGATGGTTTTCTATTGTTCACCTACTCAAATCGCCTTGTTTCTCAACAGACATATGATGGACAATATGCTGATGGCATATAAGATTATTACTGATCAACGAAGGCATAATATCGTGGGGTGTTGTGGAAGGTGGACATTTCTAAGGTTTTTTAACTGTGTTGATTGCCATTCTTATGGGCTTCTCTGCATTGGAGGAGCTTCTCGAACACTTCTATTTCCAAGAAGAAACAATGCGTTACAATTTCGCCCAACGTCGTCTTGGTCAATGGGCAACTTAGGGTTGGTTTCTTCTGACCTCAATGGCAAGGCCCTAAATGTCGGTTTCGGTCACCATTTCGGTGACCGACCGAAAAGGAATTTTGGTCGAATTTCGATCGAAATTTTGGTCATTTTCTGTACTAGGGCCCACATATTTCGATCATTTCGGCCATTTCAGTCGAATTTCGATTTCGACTGGATATCGATACCCGACAGAAATTCGACCGAATTTTGCTGAAATTTGAGGCCATGCTCAATGGTGCATTTGACAGAGATATCTGTGTGTTGCTTTTGCTCTCAAGGTTGCAAAAACCGGACTCGGTACTCGATCGGTCAGGTCACTGACCAAGGATTAATCGGATTTAGTCAGGCTTTAGTCGGTTATGAATTTTTTAGTTAATTTAAATAATGTAAATAAATTTGTATACATATATTTTTATATATTTCGCATAGTAGACATTCTAATACTTTAATACATTCATAAAAACATAACAAGAATACTGCTCCTATTAGAAATATTTTCATAAAAATAAATAGGATACATATACTAATCAATACTATTAGCAATGAATGGATATCATATAAAAATGAATCAACACCATGTAGATGTTTATAGTAATCAATAGCATTAGCTATAATACAAAACTGAATTGCATAAACTATTGATATGCCTTCATTACTAACCATCTGTTGCGCTGAACCCAGCTAAAGAATCGTCTGATGTCCCCTCTGGCCACCATACCCCAACCAGCATGGGGTTATGGAACTTGGGGGGATTGGGGAAGCAGGTACACCCCCCTAGGGGGTTATAGGGGTAGCGTTCCCGCCATATTTTTTTTATTTTGGTGTATAGTTCCATTCACAACATAAACTAAATATCCAACATGATAACATGAACTAAATACACAATATAAACATGTGGTACAAAGGAATAACATAAAAACGGAGAGGCAACATGATATATTAAGTTACTAACTACTAACCAACAGTGAATACTAAGTTATTACGATGATAGAAAATGAGAATTAAAGAGTAAAAAATATCATTAAAAATTGACCGACTAATTGGCTGAATATGTAGACTAGTCGGGTCAACCGATTATTGGCCGTTTAGGCCCTGAATTGGCTACCCCATACTCGATTAATTGGAATGACTAGTCGACCGATTTCTACAGGCTTCGTTGCTCTTGTCTGTGCTGGTGAATGATGTGCTGGCAGTCATGATGAATTGTAATGTGGATGGTGGGTTTTGCGTTGGGTACTTGAGGGACGAGATGTCCTCACTAATCTTGCTATATGCGGATGATACAATCCTTTTGTAGAAGGTGGAGCTGAGAGTTGTAGGGGATTGTCAGTGGTGCTCGATTTATTTGGCGTGGTGTCTAACATGAAGATAAATAAAGCAATCCCGCGTCTATGCCTTTTGGTTTGAATTAAAGTATGAGAATTGGTTGAGATCTTCCGGGTCTAGTTTGCCATTGTAGTATCTTAGACTTCCTCTAGTGGGTGGGAGGTTTTTGCAAGTTGATTGGCTATCCTCGACGGGGAAGCTTGAGAAGAGGCTGGTTGGGTGGAAGTCTTGTCTTCTTGCCTATCTAGGGGAGGTAGATTGGTGTTACTCTAGTCTATCCTCTCGGCTATTCCAAGTTTCTTTATTTCCTCAAAGCTACTCCCGACTGGTGGTGAGGGGAAGACTTGAGTCCATGAGACATTTCTTCTGGTCATATTTTGGTGATTCTTCTAATATATCGTTTATAGAATGGAAGACGATCACTATTTCTAAGGATGATAGTGGGCTTCGTGTGCTCAACCTGATGGGGATGAACAAGACACTTTTGACTAAGTGGATCACCCACATTTGGGGTGATAACGATGATATGCTTTGTGCTCTGGTTTTGTTGGAGAATGGCCTAGAGATAGTCCCATATTGTCTATTGGTGGGGCTCTGGAGAGTCAGTGGGGTTATATAAAGAACCCCACACCCATGTACTCATTTAGAGAATGAAATAGAAGAATCCACCCTTTGAGGCGTTCTCCCGTGAATTCATCCCGCTTCTCACGAGTAGGGTTCCATGGAAAAGTTTTGTATTCTTTATATTTTATCGTCTTGTTGTTATTATCGCTTCCGCTTATCGTTTTCCATATGGTAGTAGGACAAGTAAATTTTTTAGGAGATTTGATTTTATTTTCAAGCTCGACTATTATCCATGTTCTTATGAATCAAAGATTATTGCCGTGTTAGTTGATATTCGAAGATCTGCTCCAATTTTCAAAGTTTTACAGAGATTATTTGTCTTTGTTCATCACATTCATGCGAAACCCTAAACTGATTGCTAGGGATACACAAAATCGTCTACATCCACACCATCAAAATCATCTCATTTGGTTTGACAATCCCTAGCAGCTCTTCAACTCCAAACCACCTCTGCGTGAAGGCAGCGCAAGAAGGAGATCCCCATCTCCTCAACGTGTGGATGAGTCTCCTCCTAACCCTACTCCATGTGATGCAAGTTCACTACCTCCAGGTGTGCAGTACTCCACCCTCGCTCTCAGGCCCCTCCTCCTCCCTGAAACCACTCCATTGACACTCATTCCATGTGGTGGCTTCCCATCGCGCTTGGTTTCAAATCAAAACCCCCAGACTGCTCCTCCATCAGGCCATCCTCGCTACACCAATAATCACCAAACAAGCAACAAAGGTGGCGTTGGCCTGTCCTCCATCATTTTGGCGGCGAATGCAGCCCTGGAGGTGGCACACATGAGGCTCCCATCACTACCATCCACGTCGAGGGTCAACCCTCCTCCCCGTAGTGACGTGCAGGCGGTGTCGCATCTCCAGCCACGCTGCACCTTCTATCCCATGCGACAACCAAAGGAGGTGAAGCCCCATTGCGGGGTGCATCACACCTACCATGCTTGTATGCGACGCCTCACGCCACAGGTCACACCTCCTCCGCAGAGCCTCTCTCTCATCCCCCGCTTACATTGACGACGCCAGCGATGGGTTCCCTTTGGGGAACCTTACATTCCTACATATCTTCAACGGGAGCCAACACTCCTTAAAAAAAGGGAGGGAAATTAGGGGACGAGATTGGGTTGAAGGGGGGGGGATTGTGGACCCATTGAGCTGCTTGGATTAAAAAAAGAAGAGGAGAGATGGGTTGTATACAAAAGAAATAATTTGAGAGGCTCTAGGCCCATTAGGTTGCTTTAAAAAAGAGTGGAGATGTGTGTGGGCCCAATTGACTTATTGTATTCATATTCAAAAAGAGGAGAAGAGAAAGAGAGAAGTTGTGTGCTGCAAGAAAAGGGAAGATGGAGATGATTTCAAAAAAAGAGGAGAAGTTTGTTCGAAAAAAAGCCGAAAAAAGGTTGAGAAAACGACTTGAAAAAAAGAAAGAGGAAATAATCGAAGAAAAAAAGGAAATATGACCATGACAAAAAAAAGAAAAGAAAGAATGATCTATGAAAAAAGGAAGTATAAAAAAATGATGGAAAACATGATTTGTGCAAAAAAAATGATGAAGTTTTTGTTTACCCCATATTCATTTGTTCTTCCAATTTGGTCAAGTACCCATCTAAATTCTGACAAGTATGGGAGAAAGGGGGAGTGAGAAAGTACAAGAGACACCCATCCATTGATTTTAAGAGATTCTACTCAGAGAAAAACTCAATGTAAACATTGAAGACTCCAATGACCGTGAACTTCAATACAAACTCCTTCTGAGGTTCCCAAAAGAGAGAATCCACTTCAAGATCCCAAGAGAGCGACCCACATTCGGAGATTTTTGTATGGATATTCCCACGGTAAGAAGAAAAAGGCATTCGATGACAGATCCCTCCATAGGCGACGAGCTGGCCTCCACGTGTTTCGACAATAGAAGAGACTCATTACAGAGGTCAGACCTCAAGTTTATCCTCGTCAGCATGGCATGTAAGGAACCATCCTCAACAACAACTGGTAGAGTATGCGTTGAGTCGTTATAGTCTGCAGTGTCATGTATTTATTGAATGAGTTCATGTCTTCTTCCGTTTGTCCAAACTAAGCATTGCATGCTTCGACTAGAAGGGGAGTGTTCGAGAATGACCTAGAGATAGTCCCACATCATCTATTGGTGGGACTCTGGTGAGTCAGTAGGGTTATATAAGGAGTCCTACGCCCCCGATACTCATTAAGAGAATGAAATAGAAGAATCCACCCTTTGAGGCGTTCTCCTGTGGTTTCATCCCGCTCACCACGAGTAATGTTCCACGTAAAATCTCCACATTGTTCATATGCTTATCTTGTTCTTATTATCGCTCCCGCTTATTGTTTTCCACATGCTTCAAAGATTTACAGGGTTTCCTCTCATTTTCCAGATTACCAGGATTTGGTAAACTCGTCGTCAATGTTTTGGAGGGGATTTGCACAATATTATAGGAAGTGTGACTAATGTTGCAACTGGGTCCTATGCGATGGTGGTGGGTTTAGTTCTGTTGGGATGATTGGGCAAAAGGGGGTGATTCGTGATGAGAGGTTCTCTTGTTTATTTGCCTTAGCTTTTGACTCTAATATTTCTGTGGCGGATGTGTGGGATAGCGATTCCTTTTATTCCTCCCTTCAGATCTGACGGATCAACAACTGACGAAAGGTATGATGCTATTGGAGCTGCTCAATGGGTTGGAGAAGGCCCTACATTGTGGTGCAACCATTGGTGTTTGTTCGATGCCGATGGTTGTTTTTCCGTTCTGAAAACATAGAAGACTTTGATGGTAATGACGCCTTTTGATTCAGGAGGATGTGTTGCTAAGTGCAGTCGAATTAGGAATTGGAAGGTTTCAATGAGGATTAAGGTCTATCTCCGATTGTTAAAGCGAGGAAGGGTGATGCCTGGAGCTAGGCAGCCTTGTTTCTTCTATGGCGTCAATGCTACTTGTGTTCGTTGCTTGGAAACTAACGAGGATAATGATCACCAATTTTTCAGGTGTGAGAGTTGTAAGGGTGTTTGGGAGAATTTTGCTTATGATGGGATTGTTACAGACTGCTCGTGCTACTTGTGGCATGGAATGGAGAGCGTTTTGATTTTTTATCTGAGTTGTTTGGCTGCACATGGTCTCTGTTTTGCTCAAGGAAAAGCAAAGTGGTGAGTTGAGAGCTTTCTCGAGCGTGTATGGACCGAGAAACTCGAGTCCGAGACCGAGGTTTGGGAAGACATGCAATTTACCAATGTATAATTTTCTTCGATGCTCTGGTTGATCGACGGAGACTTCAACATTACACTGTTTGCGGCTGATTATCCTCACATGCGTGAGGGTCAAGATGCAGGATCTGAGGCTTTTGCAGAGTTGATACATGATTTGCAGCTAGGGATTCTCGATGCTAGGGATTGTTGCTATACTTAGCGAAATCGGGCTCGAGATCGAGGGTGGATCGTTTTCAATGCTCCTCGCTACTGTCGGCTGCTTTCCCTTTTGCACATGTTAACACCCTTCTTCTATCGCGTTCCGATCACACTCCTCGTGTGAGACTCGGGGAGGGGTTCATTCCCATATCCTTTATTCGGTTTGAGAAGGCATGGCTCTTTGAGGAGGGGTTCAAGGAAAGGGACATGGGGTTTTGGTCCCCTTCTAGTGTTGAGGGCTCCACAACTGTAAGGTTGGTTTGCAGACTTAAGGCCCTGTTGCAGGTTCAAGAAGGAAGTTTGTGCGACAAGAGGGTCTCCTAGGGAGGCAACACAATCTGCAGTTACTAGTCTAGATAGGATGGAAGACACTCAGGATGTTTCGCTATCTGAGTTGGCGGAAAGAAGTTTACATCAAAGGATTACCCAGGAGGACATGAAGATGGAAATTGAATGGCATCAAAGGCCGAGACAACGCTGGATTGGGGAGGGGGATGTCAGCATGAAGTTTTTTCATGATGTCGCTAATGGGAGGAGGCGTCGCTGAAGGATATGGTTAGATCCTCAAGCGCATCACGGAAGCGTGAGCGTCGTATCGAATACGACGAGGAGCGACTAGTCGGACTAGTTGCTCGGTGCAGCGGAATTTAAAAAATTTTATACGACGAAACCACATGATCCAAGAACACTTCTTGAATCGTTTCGTCTAAACCACAAACAAGTAATAGGATTACCTCTTGAAGCGTGGTTGCGATCAAGTCTCTAAACGAAGAGACCTCCTGTCTCAAGTCCGATCCGACGGAGGAGACGCTTGCGAGCGCGGGGATGAACCGCGTGCTTCTCGCAATCCATGTTGATGATCCAAGCGGTGGATCTCCTGATCTCGACACACGAGATCCGACGTCTTCTTCACGAGCGAGGTGCACCGAAGGAGACGGAGATCCACGAGCAGAAGAATGGGCAGCATAACGACGATGCCGCGGCGATGGAGAACCTCTCCATAGCATCCATGGTGGACGGCCATGAGAGGGAGAGAGAGGGCTGAACTCTAGAGAGAAAGAGAGAGAGAAAGATGCTTCTCAAGCATTGTGTGTGTAAAGAGAGAGCATGGGTATGCCTCTCTATTTATAGGGTTTTGGGATCCATGGATCTCAATCCATGTGTCATATAAAATCAATGGTTGAGATTGATTTATGACAATCCAATGGTCAAGATTGTTGTTGGTAAAAGCCAACAACTTGTGATTTAATTTTGATTAAATATATTTGATAAATCAAATATATATTAATACCAAATTAAACCAACTAAATAAGGAGTGGAAAAACAAATGAGAGCCTCCTTCCCTATTGGGAGGAGTGGACGACCACCAATTCCATAAAGGAATTGGTGCCGCCCCCCTCTTCCCATATGGGGAGGGCAATCCCATGGATTCCCATGGGATTGCATATCTCCTTGTTTTTCTCTCAACTTATTTTCCAACAATTATTCACCAAAAAATAATTCTCAATTAATTTTGGGAATATTGCAATCTTGACATTGGAATATTGTGAATCACATTCACAACCCAAAACAAAATGTAATTTACATTTTCAATTAATTAAACAATGTGTATCCAATACACATTAATAATTAATCTACTAATATAAATTATATTTAACTCTCTCTAATACATTATAAATCACATTTATAATATATTATGAATAATTGGATATTACTATCCACATTATTCTTATCCTTGATAATTAAATCATATTTAATCTTCTTGGATCTCTTTATCTCATGTGTTCAAATAATATGAATCATATTCACATCATTCACATCTTTGATAATTAAATCACATTTAATTATCTAAGATAACTCTCCTTATAATATGAATCAAATTCATATTATTCATGATAATTAAATCACATTTAATTATCTATTTTCTCAATGCTCGGATACATATATCAACAATAGAATTATCCATGAACTCTTTCAAGGACAATGCGCTTTCTCCGCGAATACTTGGAGATAAGGACAGGGCGATTGTATTGTTCCACGTATAGTGACATGGATATTGAGATCACATCTCAAATCCAGATCTCGGGCCTCCCATAGATGCTTGATTAAATCAAGACCGCAAATCTAATCTTCTCATTGAATCTGAATCACATTCAGATCAATGTCCAACATTTGGACTAAGATCAGATTACTTCTCTACTGAGAGGAGTCACTAAAATCCAGACCCGTTTCATCACTCCCTAGGAATGGAAGCGTCATGGTTATACAACCGTTTATGATCACATCACCCTCAGGTATTACTAACACCTGTTCATCCTGCATACTGGAAGACTCAGATTAAACCCGAAGTATTAGATCAACTTTATATTGTCTACTTCAGGGTTTTATCAGTAAGTTTCTCATTCGATCATTGGGAGTCGGTATCGATCATATACTTTCCAAAAGCATATATCATACCTAGGTCTTGATCATATACTTTCCAAAAGTATATATCAAACCTACAAATTCAGTTAAGCTTCCAAAGCGAGACGACCGTGCGCACGGAGTTTGATTCTTCCCAATATCTCATGAGCGAGCTCATGTCTTCCGGTTCAGTAGTGAACCTGTATGATCCCTTTGAGAGATCGTATTACTCATATGCCCTTATATGCACACCAGCGCGCCGGTGTATAGACCTTGATTAGGCCATCAACCTATTGGTCTGCCAAATGTACATACTCAGACATATAGTAACACATCTGTCTCCGGTCAGAGGATGTGTGCCTATATCATGACAGCATATGATATAGGACTTTGGTTACCTCGATCTCGTTAAGTCAACTCTTTGACCTAACTAATCTGACACCTCCGAATCTCTATTCCTATGCAGAGGACCTGCATCAAGAGGTCGGTCAGATATCAACCTAAATGAGATAGGATTGCCATCTCCTACTCAGGCTGGAGATCATCTCTTAATAATCATTTGACGGTGCTCGATAAGTCCTCAATCTAACTCATTAGATATTCATCTAAGCACCAGCCTCTATGATTCAATAATTGAATCAACAACTGTATGATCATTAAGATGGCCATGGTACATAACCCTAATTGTACTAAGGGACCTATTATGCAAACTATGTACTCTTTATTTCAGATTAAGGAGTGAATTGCAATAACATTTATTGCATAATGGCTCGCCATGGGCTCGCATGTCCAACAATCTCCCACTAGCCCAAAGAGCCATTAATGGGCTAATCATTTAAACCCACACTCATGTGACAATCATAGGCTATTTAGAAAATAGCTAGGTAAGCTGATCAGTCACTCTGTTCCCAAGAGACTACGCCAAGTCCTTTTACGGCACTTGCATATCTCCTAGTAACAGTGCTCGCATCCAATGCGAATGTTGCATCTCATGCAACCGATACTCAATTTTGTTGGTTATAGTGTCCTTGACACTACATCTTATTAATTATAATAACCGGTATTCCCATAATCCTTATTAGAATACCTTCATTCCTGGAGATCTCTATCTCCTAAGGTATCTACAGTCATGACCCTTATAGATCACTATCTACAAGGTCTTAAACCTTTGAAGATAAGACTTTGAGATCACTATCTCTAAGTTTCATCATCTTTGAAGATATTATTATTACTGCAATCAAGTGTTTTATCTCCATAGTAGGATTAGTAACAGTTTACTACTCCCACTGCATAGCAGACATCTGGCTCTTGTACACATCTAGCATATACCGAGCTTCTCATAACTGATGCACAAGTGCAAGCAGTTCTAGCATTCACTTCCTCAACTCTTTGAGGTGCTATCCCTTTAGACAGGTCACTACCACATCTTAAGGGAAGGAAGCCTTTCTTGGAATTTTCCAGAAAATGGAATAAGTCCAAGGTGTACTACTAATGCGACAGTCCCAATACCCTCTTCTCTTTGCTTCTGAACGACTTCAGAATTAAAATCTAAGAGGTATCTTTGAGATCATATCCCAAAGTATGGAAAACCAAATTTTAAAACACTTTATTATTTATTCTTATATCATTTTAAATGATTAGAATAATATCTACATTTAGCACGATGAACACAATGGTACTCCCACTAAGCTTTACATGGTTCATCAAGATTCTATCTGAAATCATAACATTTACAATTTCATCAAATCTTATGTTCCAAATACAAGAAGCTTATTTGAGTCCAAGGATGGAGTTCTTTTAGCTTACACACCTTGCTTTCCTCAACCATGAAGCCCTGGGGCTACTTCATATGAATATCCTTAGAGAGGTATTCATAGAGTAAAGCAATCTTGACTCACATCATGAAGAAGTCATAGTCAAGTTGTGTAGCTACAGTTAGCAATATTCTGATGGGTTAAAGCAAGGTCACTGGAGAGCAAGTCTCATCGCGAGCGATGTCTTCTCTTCGGTGTGTAGCTCATGACTACGAACCGTGCTTTGAAGGTCTCTACCTTATCATCAGGTTCCCTCTTTCTCTTGAAGATCCATTTACATCTTAATGGGTCTGACCCATATAGGTGGATCCTCGAGGGTCCATATACAAACACTTGTATATGAAGTCTACATTAGACTTTTATTGCTAACATCCATCTTTCCATGTCATGATCCTCAGGAGCTTCATCACATGAAGTTCGATCATTTTCAGATTTAACTGACACATGGAATTCATCTTCAAACTTATTTGAAGAGGTAATAATGTTTCATCTTTAATTATCTATTTTAGTTTCCGATTTCAGGAGCTTCATTATCTTTTCAAGATTAAATGAGTTCCTTTACTTCATTTTCATCTTTGATTCTTAAGAGAGTCATCCTATAAGAATCATATTCTCAAAGATTAGATCTTTTAAGAATCTCAAGGTCATAAAGTAGGTATCCAATACCATCCTTTATTTTCCTAATGAAGTAGCACTCTCTAGTGCCAGATTCCAGCTTAATCACATGGAACCTTATTAAGGATATATAATGTAGTCTCTACCACATATACATATACCTGGAAACTAATAGATAATTATGCTAGGATTAATCATTGATTAAATCATGTCACACATGATCAATTGTATCTTCCTACAACTCCATTGAGTTAAGGTTTATTAGGAGGATTGAGATAGAAATGATATTCATATCTCCATAAGGTATTTCTTGAATTCATCTAATAGGTACATCCTACCTTGGTTAGATCAAATTCATTTTATCTTCCTTCAAACTTTGGTTCTAAACCAAAATTGTGAAATCTTTGAACATTTCAAAGTTTTCTAAGAAAAGAAATCTCATATCAAATAATCACTAATAGATATCACATATCCATAATGTTTATTCTGATATAGATGATTCACATACATTAATATGTATGAGATCTTGAATACCTTAATCTTACACCTTTCCAAAGGAAGGGTGTATTGGACATTTTACTTTGAATACAATATTCACAAGTATGTGAGATTTGAATCTTTAGACAATCTAAAGTTTCATGTCTTACCAGTCCATTGATTTCATCAACAGACATATGTCCAAAATTTGATGTCAGATCATTGTCAAATGATCTTTATCCTCCTATTGATCTTTTAAAGGTTTAATTTTCAGTATTAGAAATCTTAATGAACCATTCAATAATTTTCTAATTTAATAGAGTCCACTAGATTTTAGATTACTATCTGAAATATTTCCATCATAACTCTTTATGATAGATTTATTACAGAATTCATGTTTATATCCAACAATTAGAAATAAACAATGAGTGTATTCTAATATCTAGGTTATAGAGACATTCTCTAAGACTAAGGGCTCCCACTGAAAATATGAAGTCTATTGATCTCATGGAAATTGTTGCAACACTTGCATCACTTTCAACATGGATGACCAATAAACCTTAAGATCAAATTTCTAATACATATGCAACCAATTGCAAGTGTCATTAGAAAATTTTAGATACAATTATTAGACTTTATCTTATCAAATAAGTAAGTCAATATCAATGATTATATGTAGATTATACTGATGCTCCATCCGAGTCCTTTTCTGAGGGTTCTAGACAGACTTGATAGTCATACTATCAACACATCAACTTATTGCAGTATTGGCATTCATCCAACTCTTTGAATGTCATATGGAAGTTACAGAAATACAGTCAACCTTTTGACTATATTTCTTACTTGGGTCCAACCCATGCTTCCACTGCGCTCCCTTTATCTATAAGCAACCATTACTCAAGACTAAGGATCTCTTATGTTAAAATCAAAAATTTCAATATAAGAGTATTTCAACATTTATACAAGCTTCATTTAAGTTCATATAATATGAATATTATGAAGCTTCATGAATGACTAGAGTATAGACAGTAGAATGATGACACTCATCATCTACATCCATCTAAACTCTTTGAAGCATCGGTTCAGGTAGGTATTCAAATAATTTGAATACATCATCTCTTATAGAGCTACCATTCTGCATGATGTAGAGAACCACATCACTCATGATTAAATGTCGAGAGCACATATGTATGCCAGAATATCTTTATTGATTTTATAAGAATTAATTTGATAATTACGATCATTATCGACATGTCACTTCAAAAGTACATTCGATAAGGTCAAGACTTATATAGACATATAAACCCTAGGGTTTTAGTCCTATTGTCTTATTTAATTATCACTTCTCATTATTATGAGGAAACTTGCACATTGCAACCACATACATTGTGCGTCCAATTGCAAGTACAATATCTGGATTATAGGGTCCAATCCACGATATTTTACTGGTTATTATTGAGTATAATATTGAGTGGGTTTAATGAAGGGTTATCTGAAATAAGTAATTTGCATAAGGGTATATATTTATATATATACATGTTTTACTTTGAATTAGGAATTTTATATTAAAGTTGTCTTGCCATGTCAACAATGAAAGTTCATTCCCTTAATCACTTTCAATGTAAGAGATATACTTACCATTATATCTCAAGCAAGATCTGGGATCTCCTTCCTTATCTTTGTTGCATCCCAATAATATGAGAACCTACAACTCGGATAAAAAGAAGCGGGAACACATTCCTCCTTGCAAGTCCAACTTGCATCTCCCAATTCGGTCTTTAACACCCGGGCCCACCACCCCTAAGGTGATGTTGACCCGTCGTTAATTGAACCAACCGTCAACAGGAATACAACTCGCTATGCGCAATCCAATATCGCCCCAATAATATGAGGACCCGATATTGGGGTCACTACGCATACGTCCTTACTCTTTCGAGAAGCGACGAGCCCGATCCAAATGGATCATATGCAGGAGCTGTCACTTCGGACAGGCGTCTCCTACATATAATATCTGGCGACGAAACTCTTCGCCTTGACGGGAGACCATGGATGTCACTTTATGTGATCCTCCATATCTTATTCAAATTAAATTAATTTCTATGAATCACATTCATATAATTAATTCTTCCAAGGGAATTATCAACTCTAATCATATTAGAGTATTCTTAATTGGATATAATTAACTTAATCATATTAAATTAATTATCAATCCAATTTAATCAATCAAACTTAATTTTATGCTTGAATATATATATGGTATTATTCTCAAAGTACGTATTAATTCGAATTTTAATAATTAGAAAAATACATCATAATCCCTCGGACATTATCCCGGCCCTACCCGCTGTCATGGCCAGTACCGACGGGAGTGGGGCGGACCACATACGTTGCAACCCGCTGACCAGCGATCCCCGACTAGACACCATATCCACCTCGGGAAAGGATAATGCCAAATTGATTATTTTGTACTTGAGATGATCATCGGTTCTTCAACCGAAATTATACCATATAGTAATCAAAACAATTTTGATTTTAAGGAAATTTGCTAGACAAATTCCCAAGTCCTATTCAAGCAAGAAGTTTGATGATTGTAATTCCAATTATAGTTTAGATCAAATCTAATCAACTAATTGGTTGGGGCCAAGTCAATTAGGCAAATAATCATGTTTCAATATTTCACAAATATTTTCAAGATTATTTCACGAAATTAACAATTAATTTCACTAATTGACAATCACTTGGTTCTAGATTAGGAAAGCAATTTCAGCAGTGACCCCTACTTACTAAAATTGGCATATCTCAATCATATTAAATCCAAATTAAGCAAAGTCAATTTCTAAAGTTTGCTAATTTGATTTTGGACAGAACCTAAGTGATGTTTCACGCATTTCGAGGCAAGTCTAAACAGTAATTAACATTTTAATCACGTTCAGATTCACAGTTCCCGCAACAGTGCATACATGTTCATTAAAATGACCATATCTCGAGCATACGAAATCCGATTTACGCAAACTCAGATCCTATGGTTTCCTTATTTAATGGGGAACATAATCCAAGTATAAAATTCGTGTTTAAACAATTTAAACAGCGCCGAATTTCTTTACTAAACAGATCTGCGAAATCAAATGCGGTAAAAACTTTCGCGACCTTAGCGAACCCAAGTCGTCCTTGGTTAACGAATCACTATTCGAAACCGTCAACCTGGCTCTGATACCACTTGAAGGATATGGTTAGATCCTCAAGCGCATCACGGAAGCGTGAGCGTCGTATCGAATACGACGAGGAGCGACTAGTCGGACTAGTTGCTCGGTGCAGCGGAATTTAAAAAATTTTATACGACGAAACCACATGATCCAAGAACACTTCTCGAATCGTTTCGTCTAAACCACAAACAAGTAATAGGATTACCTCTTGAAGCGTGGTTGCGATCAAGTCTCTAAACGAAGAGACCTCCTGTCTCAAGTCCGATCTGACGGAGGAGACGCTTGCGAGCGTGGGGATGAACCGCGTGCTTCTCGCAATCCATGTTGATGATCCAAGCGGTGGATCTCCTGATCTCGACACACGAGATCCGACGTCTTCTTCACGAGCGAGGTGCACCGAAGGAGACGGAGATCCACGAGCAGAAGAACGGGCAGCATAACGACGATGTCGCGGCGATGGAGAACCTCTCCATAGCATCCATGGTGGACGGCCATGAGAGGGAGAGAGAGGGCTGACCTCTAGAGAGAAAGAGAGAGAGAGATGCTTCTCAAGCATTGTGTGTGTAAAGAGAGAGCATGGGTATGCCTCTCTATTTATAGGGTTTTGGGATCCATGGATCTCAATCCATGTGTCATATAAAATCAATGGTTGAGATTGATTTATGACAATCCAATGGTCAAGATTGTTGTTGGTAAAAGCCAACAACTTGTGATTTAATTTTGATTAAATATATTTGATAAATCAAATATATATTAATACCAAATTAAACCAACTAAATAAGGAGTGGAAAAACAAATGAGAGCCTCCTTCCCTATTGGGAGGAGTGGACGGCCACCAATTCCATAAAGGAATTGGTGCCGCCCCCCTCTTCCCATATGGGGAGGGCAATCCCATGGATTCCCATGGGATTGCATATCTCCTTGTTTTTCTCTCAACTTATTTTCCAACAATTATTCACCAAAAAATAATTCTCAATTAATTTTGGGAATATTGCAATCTTGACATTGGAATATTGTGAATCACATTCACAACCCAAAACAAAATGTAATTTACATTTTCAATTAATTAAACAATGTGTATCCAATACACATTAATAATTAATCTACTAATATAAATTATATTTAACTCTCTCTAATACATTATAAATCACATTTATAATATATTATGAATAATTGGATATTACTATCCACATTATTCTTATCCTTGATAATTAAATCATATTTAATCATCTTGGATCTCTTTATCTCATGTGTTCAAATAATATGAATCATATTCACATCATTCACATCTTTGATAATTAAATCACATTTAATTATCTAAGATAACTCTCCTTATAATATGAATCAAATTCATATTATTCATGATAATTAAATCACATTTAATTATCCATTTTCTCAATGCTCGGATACATGTATCAACAATAGAATTATCCATGAACTCTTTCAAGGACAATGCGCTTTCTCCGCGAATACTTGGAGATAAGGACAGGGCGATTGTATTGTTCCACGTATAGTGACATGGATATTGAGATCACATCTCAAATCCAGATCTCGGGCCTCCCATAGATGCTTGATTAAATCAAGACCGCAAATCTAATCTTCTCATTGAATCTGAATCACATTCAGATCAATGTCCAACATTTGGACTAAGATCAGATTACTTCTCTACTGAGAGGAGTCACTAAAATCCAGACCCGTTTCATCACTCCCTAGGAATGGAAGCGTCATGGTTATACAACCGTTTATGATCACATCACCCTCAGGTATTCCTAACACCTGTTCATCCTGCATACTGGAAGACTCAGATTAAACCCGAAGTATTAGATCAACTTTATACTGTCTACTTCAGGGTTTTATCAGTAAGTTTCTCATTCGATCATTGGGAGTCGGTATCGATCATATACTTTCCAAAAGCATATATCATACCTAGGTCTTGATCATATACTTTCCAAAAGTATATATCAAACCTACAAATTCAGTCAAGCTTCCAAAGCGAGACGACCGTGCGCACGGAGTTTGATTCTTCCCAATATCTCATGAGCGAGCTCATGTCTTCCGGTTCAGTAATGAACCTGTATGATCCCTTTGAGAGATCGTATTACTCATATGCCCTTATATGCACACCAGCGCGCCGGTGTATAGACCTTGATTAGGCCATCAACCTATTGGTCTGCCAAATGTACATACTCAGACATATAGTAACACATCTGTCTCCGGTCAGAGGATGTGTGCCTATATCATGACAGCATATGATATAGGACTTTGGTTACCTCGATCTCGTTAAGTCAACTCTTTGACCTAACTAATCTGACACCTCCGAATCTCTATTCCTATGCAGAGGACCTGCATCAAGAGGTCGGTCAGATATCAACCTAAATGAGATAGGATTGCCATCTCCTACTCAGGCTGGAGATCATCTCTTAATAATCATTTGACGGTGCTCGATAAGTCCTCAATCTAACTCATTAGATATTCATCTAAGCACCAGCCTCTATGATTCAATAATTGAATCAACAACTGTATGATCATTAAGATGGCCATGGTACATAACCCTAATTGTACTAAGGGACCTATTATGCAAATTATGTACTCTTTATTTCAGATTAAGGAGTGAATTGCAATAACATTTATTGCATAATGGCTCGCCATGGGCTCGCATGTCCAACAGTCGCAACCACATTGGCTCAGTAAGAGTAGGGGGCACTCTAGTTGAGGGAGACACTGACGTAGGTCAGGCAACAATTGAATTCTTTCGCAATCTAAGCAGGCGAGGCCTGAATAGCTCATGGCGATGGAGAGGAGAGGGGGCATCCGTGTTGATTGATGATCAGAAAAGTTCTCTTACCCTGGAGTTCTCGATCGATGAGGTTAGATCCACAGTTGGGGTTCTCAATGTAGACAGATCTCCTGATCCTGATGGTTTCCCAATCTTTTTTAAGGAGTTTTGGCCCCTCATATGTGGTGACTTTATGGAGATGTTGACGGAATTTGTAATAGGCAACCATGGTTTTGATAGACTGAATCGAGCGTTGCTTTTCCTATTACAAAAAAGAAGGTTAATATCTAGTTTGAAGATTTTAGACCGCTTGCCTTGTCCAATGCAGTCTACTTGATTGTTGCAAAGGTTCTAACTAATCATTTGTGAGAAACTTTTGGGGGTCTAGTAGATGAGGTGTAAGCTGCTTTTATCCCCGAGCATTTCATGATGGCGGTGTGGTCGCAACCTCTGAGATTGTTGATAATTGGAAGCGCAGGAGTGTGATGGGTTTGTTATGGAAGATTGATTTTTCAAAGGCCTGGACTGTGTAGATTGGCGGTTTTTGTGGGGAGCATTGGCAGAAAGAGGCTTCCTTGATCTATGGATCTCTTGGATGAGGAGATGTATCAACACTTTGTCCCAGTCAGTTTTGATTAATGATAAATTTGAAGGGGGTTTTTTTCAGTCGCAAAGGGGGATCAGGCAAGGGTGCCATCTTGCTCCTTTGCTCTTTGTCCTTGGTACGATGTCCTTGCTACAATGGTCAGGAGAGTGGTCCAGAGTGCTATCACTGTAGACTATTGCAATGAGGAGATTTCTATCCCGCTTCTACAATATGCAGATGATACCATGATGTTCATTGAGGGTGGAGAGAAGGTTAGAGGAATGAATGCGATGCTGGATATTTTTGGGGAACTTTCCGGCCTCATAATCAATAGAACTAGATTCTGTTTTGTTCCCTTTGGCATGTCTGAGGATGAGGTTGTTGAATGCGTTGTGATTACTTCAACTCTGAAAGGGAGTTTTCCAATCACCTATTTGAGCCTGCCCCTCACCAGCGGGAGGTTGAAACAATTAGACTGGCTACCGGTGTTAGGGTGTATAGGATGAAAGTTAGCCGGGTGAAAGGCAATGTGTCTCTCTCATGGGGGTTGTTTGGTCTTGTTAAAGGCGGTCCTGGTGTCAAATCCGATCTTCATGTCCACCCATGTCCTCTCGGCGGGGTGAGGGCAAGAATCGAATCCTGCATGAGAAGATTTTTTGGAGTCCGTCAGTTGGCAGTTCCTACGACGTGCCTCTGCTGAGTTGGGAGATTGTTACTCAACCCTTGGACCAGGGGGCTTGGGTGTTCGTAAACTAGAATATATGAACAAGTCGCTACTACTCAAGTGGGCGACTAGAATATGGGGTGCCAATAATGACCTTTTTTGCCATCTAATTAGGAAGGTTTATGACCTTCCATCGAGCCCCTGTACCCCCTTGCGTCCTTATCGCTCTCCCACGGCTTTTTGGAGAGGAATCTGTGCAGTGTTGCTTGAGTTGCGGGCTCATGTTAAACCTTTCATTGGTGATGGCTCCTCTTTTAGGTTATGGCTGGATGATTGGATTAGTCCTGGCCCTTTACAACCGCGGTTCCCGCAGCTTTTTGCATTGACTTCCAATTGTGAGGCTACTCTTAGAGATTTCTGGGAGTATAACTAGTGGGCGTTGGCCTTTTCTTCAGGATTCTCTTATCAACGGTTGGAAGAATTTTTAAATCTTTTAAGCTCAATATATGGTTTCAAGTTTTAAATCCCTCTTTGTAGGGGTTACGTTAGGTAGTCGACAACCATCTAAAAATAGTAGAATCTTTCAACATGGATTTCAAAAATCCATGTAGCCGACCCTACTTAAAGCGGGAGAAGGCTTCGCCATTTTATCTGGTTTCAAGGTTCCATAGGAAGGGCGACATCACTGGATATGGCTGGATGGGTACTTCACAATTAAGAAATCCTATGTGACATTAACAGCTTCTCGTGGATCTTCTCCAACTGAGAGTGAGAGAGAGAGAGACTGCAAGTTCATTTAGTTGCTGCGTATTCCTTTAAAGATCAAGGTTTTCCTTTGGATTCATTGGTGGGAGCGCTAACTAGGAGGCATTGGGCCTCTCTACATCCAGACAAAGATGACACATGTCCTATCTGCAACTCGGAGCCTGAAGACCCGATTCATTTATTCTTTTCCTGCACGTACGTGCGTCTGGTGTGGGACGCAACAAGCATTGCCTGGTTAGATCCTTCCTCTCACTTATCTTTTTGGAGCAGTCTTGTTGTGGCGAATTAGTTTAGATCTCCTGTGGAAGTCTGGAGGCCGATCACAATACTTTGGGCTATTTAGTATTTTGGCTTTCACGCAATGGAGTTGTTTTCAAAAGTGAGCGGTTTTATGCGGAAAATGGATAGCTCTAGCTAGATCTTTACTCGAGAATTGTCTTATGTAACTTCTTCCGTTTTAATAAGTTTTGGGTCGGGCACCATTCCACTAGTATTTCCCCCTTTTTTGATTAAAACAAACTTTTGGGAATCCCTTGGGTGTGATTGGCATGGCCTGGAAGAGGTAGATCCAAAGTTGTGGTAGTGATGTGGGCATTTTGGTTGGCTAGAGATGGGGCAGGGTTCCAACATGATATATTTTAGTATATAAAATGTGAAAGAAAATGCTAAGTCTTTGACTGTCACCATCTTTGTAATTTTGCTTGGCTGTTAGCCGTGTTCTTGTAATTTTTGTGAATTGATGCGAAAGTTTTTAGGTTCGCACCCCAATTTTTGTGAATTGATGCGAAGGCTTAGCACTTTTTTTTTACCCCAATGGGGAGCGCCCTTTTTCTCTTCAAAGACGTAATGCTAGAATAGATTAATGATATGCTGGTGAATTTTTTCTGGTCTGAACTCAAGAATGACCATCATAGGTTAGTTGTCCTCTAATAATAATGTTAGTTAATATTGAATATATGCTGGCACCATTGCATCACTCACCTCTTGTTGTACCTACTGACAACATTGATAAACTCTCAACTACCTCTAAACCCTGAACTCTCTGTCCTGTCGATAGGAGCCAAAACCTCTATCCCGCCAGTCATCCTTTAAAGGTGTCGCCTCCAAAATTTTGAGATATCTACCCACTAAATATCCACATCCCTCCAAACTTGTTGAACACAATACTGAAGGGTGATTGATATTCACTTGCTGACCCTCAAAGGGAGCATACCATATACCCCTATCCACCTTGTTCCTTACACTTTGGTTACCATTCTCTTCCTCAACACACATCAAATTAACTTTCGTGGAAATAATGATGGAGAAGGGAGCATACCATATACCCCTATCCACCTTGTTCCTTACACTTTGGTTACCATTCTCTTCCTCAACACACATCAAATTAACTTTCGTGGAAATAATGATGGAGTACGATCATGGATTATTGAGCTCATGCAATAAGCTCAACATCTTAGAAGCTCGAGCTATGTAAAACATCCCCATATCCTATTCGTACAAATTCAAACTGGATCCAGTATATTTCCGTTCCTCAAACAGACCCAAGCAGTTGAAAACTTTACCAAAATATAGATTAAATGGATGAAAGCTGAAAACAAGGATCGACCTTCCGCCATTTACTGGGTCTCTGCAATATAAACCTGCCACTGAAGTCGAACATATGCCATCAGGTCCTTTACCTAGTAAACTTCCTCCGTAGGATACGACTATGTAACCAAAAATCAAACTATAAGTTCAATCCTGCTACTCACCTGTCTATCTGGTACAGTAGGCAGTAATATTCAAGATCACCTTTCACAGTACCTCTCTAAAACATAAATGATTTCAGCATTGTTCCAACCATCTTTGTCAAGTCCAAGATGCCGCTATAGCAAGAAGAGATGATTGTACAAAGGAAATGCTATTCTCTATCTAGTAACTTCAACACCCCTTACACAACAAAAGTTATTCATCATTCATTGATCTTAAAACCTTCGCACTCTTCTCCACAGAAAAATGTAATTTATTATTGGTTTTTATTCAATAGCATATTCTTTAGGGTAAATTACAGAAAATGGCCTCAACTTTGTGTCAATTCACAATTAGGAACGTCATATTTCAAATGTAACAAAGAAGGACCCGAACTTATTTTTTCATCTCAAATACAAACCTATGTAAGATTACTCAACACTTTTACATTGACGTTGAAGCATAAATTAAAATTTCAGGCTTCTCTTTAGTACATTTGAAAGGCGAGGCCCCTAATTGGGGATTGACTCATAGTTGGAGCCCTTTTTTGTAGTTTACCCTACTCTTTAGAATCATTACATTTGTAAATGGAAAAGTTCAGTGCACAGTTTTTGTTATTTATTTAGGATTTTTCATTTAGCCATTAAGTGCTTTTGTAATAAATACTTTGATTTTTTTAATAAAGTGATAAATACTTCGATGAGATGTAAGCAATGATGGCGATATTGAATTGGATCCTTTGGTTTGCATGTGTGCAATGCAGGCTCTTCCATATGTTCGTTGTGTTGGCGAATCCTGGCCAATGACGAAGGACAGGGCATATTTTGAGTGCCTGGCTTTGAAGGAGCAAGGACGTTTGTGTCCTAATAATGTTCCGGAGGTTTATCATTTTGACAGGAACATGTCCTTGATAGGCATGAGATATCTGAAGCCGCCTCATATTATTCTTAGGAAGGGGTTGATTGCTGGAGTTGAATACCCTTTGCTTGCAGAACACATGTCTGAATTTATGGCAAAGACTCTTTTCTTCACTTCCCTGCTCAGCCGTTCAACTGAAGTTCACAGAGCTTCTGGTAATAATGATATTTGTACCCACATTGATGCATATCCCCTCTCATTTCACACCAGCCATTGCATCTATTTAAGTATATTGCTTGTTTAAGGATTTATTCATTTGATTATTTAGCTTGAAGAGTTAATTAGATCCATTCTAGTTAAGATGTTTACCCATTAACATAAAATGCAGTTGCAGAGTTTTGTGGAAATGTGGAGTTATGCAGGCTTACAGAGCAGGTAGTTTTCTCGGATCCATACAAATTATCTCCGCATAATCGGTGTTCTCCTTACCTTGATGTTGATGCGGAGGCCATCAGGGAAGACGATGTTTTGAAAATTGAAGTGGCACAGTTGAAGTCCATGTATAATTTATGTTCTTATACATGTGTAACACACACTTGCACACACCCAATTCTTTAGATTCATCTTTATCTATATTCTACCCGTGTTTACCTTTAAAAATAAAAAATATGCAGGTTCTGTGAGAGAGCTCAGGCCCTAATTCATGGAGATCTCCATACTGGTTCTATCATGGCAACCACTGATTCGACCCAGGTTATCGATCCGGAATTTGCATTTTATGGGCCTATGGGTTTCGATATTGGTGCATTCTTAGGGAACTTGATCCTTGCGTTCTTTGCGCAAGATGGCCATGCTGATGAAGCAAATGATAGGAAGGTACTGATAAGAAATTATATCTGAGACAATAGTTACCTTATTCTTGTTTTTTGTAAGCTCACATGCTTCATAGAAGAATTTCAAAACAAATGCTTGGAAGAACAAAGCCCTTGCAACCCTTGAAATTGGTCTGTCTTATCCCACTGCAAATGGGATGTCTATATAAAGTCATGTATGTTTGCTACAAAGTGTTGTTTGATCTTTTTTTGAAATAAGTGATGGGTAATCACCCTATACATGTCTCATCTGCATTTGATATATTTTTGAGATAAGTGACGGGCAAGCACCCCATACATGTCTAATCTGCATTTATTCTCGCTGAATATGTTAGGCTGCTTCCATAATTTTCCTTGGTTATGAAGGGTATTGTGAAAATGATCTTCTTGGGCTGAATTTTGGGGACGGTTTTAGTTTTCTATATTGGTTGGGTGCTTGGTCCAGCCATGGGTGCCTAAGCAGTTGTTCCTCAAGTTGATAGTTCTTGTAGATATCATGATCCACATGTTGCAGTGGCAAAGCACTGGTTCCGTACTGTTAGAAAACTACATAATACTATGTTAGAAATATGAAATGCAGAAGCTTAATCATAGATAAAGAATAAAGAACATGAAGAATACTGAAATTTTTACGTGGAACCCTGCTCCTAAGGAGTAAGATGAAACCACGAGAGAACGCCTCAAAGGGTTGATTCATTCATTGAACTTTCTCATCTGATACAAGAAGTCTGGGGCTTCTTATATAGCTTCCACATACTCTCCAAGTCCCACCACTGGTAGATTTGTGACTAGACACTGGATGTGGTAAATGGATCTTGGAGGGATCCATTTACCCATCTATACAAGTGACGTATATACTCCAACACTCTCCCTCAAGCTGGAGGATGCAATGCTCAGCTTGGACAAACAGAAAGAAATCTCAAACTCACAATACAAGACACTACATACGATATCAACTCAACACAAACACAACTGTCGGTTGCTGTCGAGGACGTTGCTTCTCATGTTGTGCAGGTGATGAGGAACAAACGGGTTGGAATGCGAGTTGAATTGTGTCTCCTCGTCGGAGAACAAGTGTTCTGTACTACGCCCGTCAAAGTCACTGAAACTAAAGAGTCTCCTCGTCGGAGTGCGCTGGCCTGCTCTATGTAGAAGACTGAATTATGTGGACAACTGCTCCATCTCTGAAGGGCCGAATTGAAAAGGCTGTGGAGACATCCTCGTCGTAGTCCTCGGTTGCTGGAGAATGGAGTCTGAAAAGTCTCCTCGTCGGAAAACTGGGTCTCTCCCATACTGGCTCAGAGAATGGGATCTCTACTCTGGAGTTCCTATGAAACCACATGAAAACCATAACCCACACAGCATAGGGAATGAAATCTCTACTCTGGAGTCCCTATGGATCACATGACAACTTTGAAACCAAAAAAATGGGGACCGCAAAATTGATGATGGCAAACATGTGCGCATCAAACTGAAGACTCGGAATCTGATCGTCGAGTCTGAAGAACTATAGAGTATGACATTTGGCTGGTCTGGAATATGAAGAATATCATATCCGAATCCAAACTGTAGCTCTACACAATATTCCCCTTTCTCCTATACTTGTCGGAAAATAGTGACATCGACAATGTTGGGAGAAGACAAGAAATGGAGAGCCAACAAAACATTCTCAAATGAATTTTTTTCTGCGACTATTTTTCCTTTTTTTAGTAACCTCTCCTTCTCCCTTTTTTAGCGTACTTTTTTTTGTACGCACATTTTTTAAGCCGTTCAAAATTTTTTGATGTGTTTGAGTTGATGTGGAAAATAGAGATGGAATCCATCTGTATCACTTCTCGTGTATAATGACAATCTATTTTGATGTGTTTGGTCCTCTCATGGAAATATGGATTGTTAGTAATGAATAATGTAGGCTGATTGTCGCATATCAATCGCATGGGAAGACGTATATCAATACTAGGTCGGTCATGACAGATTTGACCCACATCATCTCATTGCTCTCTTGCACCATAGCTCTATATTTGGATTCATCACTCGATCTAGCAACCACAACCTGCTTCGTGCTTTTCCATGAGACCACTGAACTCCCTATAAAGACTGCAAAGACAGAGTTAGACTTCCTATCTTTAGGGCATTTTGCATAGTCAGCAACTGCATATATCGTGATGGCAAGATATGTTCCTTTGCCGAACAACAATCCTGTACCTGGAGAAGACTTTATATACCGTAGGATCATATAGACCACATCCACGTGGCATGTGAGCCTGACGTGCCTGCTCCATTAACTGACTAACTTTTTCTCACTGCAAAGAAGATACATGGCCTGATAATAGTCATATAAAGAAGCTTCTCAACAAGCTCCCTTTATCTCCTCTTACCCACGTCATTTATGTATCTTCATAGAGTTTCGTGCTATGATCCATAGGAGTGGTGGTAGATTTGCAATATGCCATCCTTGTCTTTATAAGGAGATCTATAACATACTTCCTCTGAGTCTTCACAAGACCTCTCAGATTCCTGGCAACTCAACCCCGAGGAAGTATCGTAGTTCACTAAGGTCCTTAGTGACAAACTGTTGTCCAAGGAACTCCATAGCCTGGTTGATCCCCTGTAAGCCGTATCATGTAGCAATGATATCGTCAACATTGTAGAAGTTGTTTGATTATTTATCTTTTTTTATGAGTTGAGTCCTATTCCTATTTGTAACCCTTCGGAGTCTCCTATGTAATTATCACTACTTGGGATCTAGGGTTTCACACTATATAAGAGATCCCATACCTCTTGAATAAAGCACACAGTTTATTCTCAACCTTCCACATGTTATCGTAGCGACGGTCATAGACCAAAATTCTAACCAAACCCCCTCCGCTGCCACCGCTATCCTGTTCTCTCTCGGCTCTCTCCGCTAATGCGCGAACCCTCCTCCACCATTGCAAGGACTCACGCGTTCCTATCTCTTCCCGCAACAGGCCCCACATGGGGCTCTCCTCTCGTATAAGGCTTCCAACTGCACCGTGCCCTCTTCGTATAGAGCTCCCAGCACCACATGGACCTCCATGTCGCGTGTAGGAGTCATTTGCGGTCTCTACACGCACATCACCCCTTCCTCGTAGGGTTTCTAGCTGCGCCACCCCTTCTGTGTAGGGCTCTAACATTGGTGTGACCTCCCTGTCACGTGCAAGAGTTCTGCACAGCATCATCGATTGACCATAGTGCTGCCACCCTACGCCCTCGGCAGTTCTGCGAGCCGTGATCAGGGGCGGAACCGGGAATTTCATCAAGGAGGGGCCGAGTATACAACTATTACGTATACTTTAAAAATAGAAAAATATATATATATTTGAACGTTATTTTTAAATAGAATTAATATTTTTAAAATGAATATCTTTCAATCTTGATAAATGTAGAATTTAAATCTATTATTAATGTTAGAATTTCAAATAGATTGGTATTTTTTGTGGCTATTTTTAAAATTGGATAAATATACTAATTTAAGCCTCTCTAAATCCATCCTAAAAAGGCTAAATTATCAAGTGAAATTTTGAAACAAAAAAAGTTCATGGTTAAAAGGAAACAATAAAATTTATTTTATTTATAAAGAGTAAAAAATAATGGAAGAGATAAATAAAATCGAATACAATTTTATATCAAATTATTTTAATACTTTGGAAGTAATTGGATAAACCACATAAAAGAAAGTAAAACGGTCGGGAAGTGGCCCTTTGAAGGAGCGTTTCCCGCGCTTGTTTGCTTTAGCGTCTGATAAAGATGCGTCGGTTGCCGATTGTTGGTTGGATGGCTGCTGGTGCCCGCGCTTTCTCGC
Source organism: Ottelia alismoides (assembly GCA_037367405.1). Lineage (NCBI taxonomy): Eukaryota > Viridiplantae > Streptophyta > Magnoliopsida > Alismatales > Hydrocharitaceae > Ottelia > Ottelia alismoides. Next base: position 1,288,925 of record JAZKJV010000939.1, on the reverse strand, counting down.
GAATTTCTCGGAACAACGGATTGCTGAATTTGCTTCTCTTTTGGACGCCCTTCGTGACTTCGCTCGGCCGAACGAGGGGGTGGATCACTGGACCTGGAAGCATGGCCTCAAATTTCAGCGAAATTCGGTCGAATTTCTGTCGAATATCGATATCCAGTCGAAATCGAAATTCGACCGAAATGACCGAAACGACCGAAATATGGGGGTGCTAGTACAAAAAAGACCGAAATGACCGAAATTTCGGTCGAAATTCCATCGAAATTCCATCAAAATTCTGTTTTGGTCAATACTGAAATGGTTACCGAAACCGACTTTTAAGGCCTTGCCTGGAAGGACGGTCCTTTCTCCACGCGCAAGGCTTATCGGGCGCTGGTTCCTCCTCCCCCGACCGATGCTGCTCTCCTTGTGCGCGATTGTTGGTTTTTGTGGGGTCTGCGGCTGCCTGAGCGCATTGGTTTCTTCCTTTGGCTCCTTCGCAGATAGAGGTTGATAACGTGTGACCGTTGTGCTACTTTCTTTGATAACATCAGTGCTACCTATATCCTCTGTAATTCGGAGGTGGAAACTATTGACCACCTCTTCTTCGACTGCCACTTGGTTCACGGGATCTGGGATGATTTGGCTTGGGCGAGGGTGGACAACCTTTCTGCTCTTTGCGAGATTTTATTGAGCAACAGGAACATGGCTAGGAGAGATCTTTTGGCCCCCATTGCAAGGCTGTGGTGCATTTGGCTGGGAAGGAACGAGGCTCTCTTCTCCGGTCAACGCTTTTATCGGGAAAACATTATTATCCATTGTTCGCGCATTCTGGATGATTGGTGTATGGTCTAGTTTGTGGATCTCGTTCTTGTGGGCTGGTGCTGTTTGGTTGGTTTTTCTTTTCCTCTCGCAGGTGTTCTTCTCCTTTTTTCTTCTTTTCTTCCTTTCCTTGTAATTATCTTTGTTTCTTTCTTTAATATTATTTTGGGGTGAACACCGTCGAGTGTCTCCCCCTTTTTGGAGCCTAAAAAAAAGATTCGAACTCTGGTCTCCAAAATATTAGCCTTTCTACTCTACCACTTAACCATTTGATAATTCGACAACATTTTTCTAACAATATTAATTATAATACAATTAAGAAGGGGTCATATTAAAAGTTTAATACATTTTCTAAGTGACGTATAATAATAATGGGGGGGGGTTATAATGTATACTAGTTCCACCCCTCACTCGATACAATTTTCTATCAAATTATTTTAATACTTTGGAAGTGATTGGATAGTCCATATAAAAGAAAGTAAAATGGATAGAGATAAGATTCGAACCATGGTCTCCAAAATAACAACCTTACCACTCTACCACTTGACCATTTAATGATTCTGTAATATTTCTCTAACAACATTAATTATAATACAATTAAGGAGGAGTCGTGTTAAAAACTTAGTACATTATATAAGTGACGCATAATAATCATGGGGGGGGGGCATGGCCCCTCCATAATGTATACTAGTTCCGCCCCTGGCCGTGATCCTGTGCCGTCTTCGCGCTTCCAGCGGTTTCTCGCATGACAGTAGATTTCCTGATCCAATGAAGGCATGGGAATTTTCTAGAGAAAATACGCCGTGAATTTGTTGAAGGAGACATGAAAGATGGGGCGTTGACCGACAAAACACATCCTATTGAAGCCTATCACAAGTTGAGTCCGAGGGATAGAAAAATCTCAAATGAATCTCTTAAGGAAAAATCTTAAATGAATCTCTTAAGGAGTTGCTACAAGAGGCTTGCTGGGTAACTTATCTATCTCACTGGTGAGTCAATTCATGCATTTCACAACAAATGCTTATATTATCACGGTCTATCGAATCCTTTGCTACTTGAACAAGAATACGGATATGGGGCTATTCTTTGCAAAGGGGAAAGTCAACATTGAGGCCTATAAGGATGCTGATTGGGGTCGATTCGATGTGTGGATGGTCATCACACTATTTTCTTTTTTTTAATTTTCTTTGGAGGGAAAACCATTTGTGCCAGTTCAAGTGTTGAGGTTGAAAATCATACAATGGCACTCGGAGTTGTGAAAATGCGATGAGTCTTGCTTTCATTTAATGATTTGTGAATCTTGACCTATCTCCTAAGAAAGGTATACTGTGAAAACAAGGCGGGATTTAATCTGATCGAGAATCCTATTCAACACGATTATGCTAAGCATGTCGAAATGCATCACTTTAAAGGAGAAAAGTTGATGCCGATTAGCTATGCCTACCTTGATCAAGTCAGAAGATTGGCCAACATTTTCATCAAGGACCTTCCCACTGTGCGACATGAAGTAAATGCGGGCAACTTTGTCATGATTGACTTTCATGCCCAACTTGAGGAGTGCCAATAGTTTTCACTTGGGTATCTTGGGTTTGGATCTGTTTGACCCATTACCCTAGTAAATTCTGTACAAACCCCTCATGTTAATGGCTAAGTGGAATAGAAGAAAACCTTCTTATGTGCTTCAGGTCATTAACTCTTGTTACTTTTCCCTTATGTTGTGTTTTCCATGTAAATCCCTCTGTTCCTGTGATTTCTTGTTTGATTGTTTTTCCACGTAATATGCAAGACTAAGGAACACAGCACCATCGTAACATGTGCAGACTAGGGCTTCCAGACACACCACACGTATCTAAATTTCACAGATTCCATTTTGCACGAGTGTGTGCTGGAGGGTGTTGTTGCATTTATACATGCAGTGCAACTGATTTTTCTTGTTACATATTTTTCAATTGTTGCTTGTTGCTGTCTTTTTCTTAGTTTGCTCCTTGTCAAACTAGCTAATCTTATGGTTATATATTTTATTTTGTAGCAATACAAACAGTGGATTTTGAGGACCATAGAGGATACTTGGAATCTGTTTTATCAAAAGTTCACGTCCATTTGGAATGAAAACAAGGATGGCCCTGGTGAGGCCTATCTTGCTGATATATATAACAAACCAGGGCTTCTTCTTCTAGTTCAGAAAAAATTCATGAAGGAATTGTTTCATGATACTCTAGGATTTGGTGCAGCAAAAATGATAAGGTGAGAATTTTACTTTTGCACTATGTTCATATATGTGAAATGAAAAATGGAGGTGCTCCTTGTCGAGGTTTAGTTCAAAAATGAATAATTATAAAATCTCCCTCTGGAATTTCGCCGGGGTCACTCAATCGAGAGTTTCAACTTCCTTTCTATTGAGGAGTGCATTTTTCCCCGGTACTCTTAAAGTGGATCTTTTACCAGGCTATTGGCTCTTCAAGCGACCTTCAAAGGAAGATAAGAAGCTATCATACTTGGTTCATTTTGGCCAAGTTATTTCCATTCACTACACTTCCACTCATTTAATGGTTGGATTTACACATCACTCATAATATGCAATTATAAGATTGTCCTTCACTTGAGCACACAATACCGCTGCTGCACATGTATGCTTCTCTTATACTTCTTTGTGCTCTCCTAATACCTCGATGTCATCTAGATCAGAATATCTGCTCCTTCACCACACTCCCACCTACAAAAGAAACCAGAAAAGGAAAACTCTGGCAACCTCCATTATGTACTTCAAAGGCCACCTTTTTCTTGTAAAGTGAGGTTCCTTGACTATACAAATGTAAAAATTCGTTTTGGATAGAAACATATAGAATATAGTTATATACTCTTTTCATATGTTGTATAACATAAACACACACACGAACAAGACTCTATACTGCTGCATATTTGATCTGCGTGCATTTTGTCTTTACATAAGTAGATGGAACAATCCAACTTCATTGGGAAAATGTCATTCAGAAGATTTTTGTACTGGGAAAGTGCTCTACTCCATTAACATGCAATAGGATATTCATCATGACTAATGTGGTAAATCCAAGTCCGTTAGTAACATAGTATGCAGTTCTTCGTCCTTGTACTTCTAAAACTGTTTTTGATGCCATCTTAATGTAATATGTCGCTGTTAGCATCATACGGAACTTTCCAATCATATACAAGTGCAGAGTATGTACATAGTAATGATATAAATATTTATGTGATAGTAGCCACACAAAAAATGGATTATGTATGGAATGTGCTAGAAATTGTTGGTGAGATACCAGTAGATTATAAAAAAGAGAACCATGTAAAGGTGGTCTGAACATGTCTAGAAAATGTCACTTTATGCACTGATTCAAATGTGTAAGAAGTTAAAAATGCAGGTCTTGCCGAGGAGAGTGAGGATATTAAAGAAGTGTTGGAAGCAAACCAGATAAAAATAATCTGTCTTCTTTTGATCTAAACTCGGGTATAACTCAGATTAGATCAATTTAAAAGTTATCATTCTATGCAGCCGGCTCCCTGTTATGTAAGAAAAGGTTTACTTATTTTAGCATATGGAACTTCTTTGAGGGTTGCCAAATAACATACTATATTTGTGGCCTTGAGCACTATATCATCAACTGTATTTCTATAAAGAATTACAAACAAAATTAAATTACTACATTTCAAAAAGAGCTTTGGCGTGCTCAATGATATTCTCATGATAAAATTCTATGCCCTTGAAGATCAGATTATTCCTTGCCAACAAGATTGTCTACACTTGTGCAATCACTCGAGTCCTGCCTTTAATACATACCCTCTAATCACTGCCAAGCAATATTCGAAAAGTGTCCACTCTGCTCCATTGAATCCCCAGATAGTCAGCCGCCTCCCATGTCTATTTTGACTGGGGACAATTGAAGAAGAGATGGTCAACATTCTCCACAACCTCTCCACACCGCTTGCACATTTCATCACTCGTCGGAAAGATCTTGGTCCTCTTAACACCCGTCATATGCGACCTCTTTCGAGCAACCAAAGAAAGACCTTGATCCTACATGGATCTTCCACTCCTAAATTCTTACACAATCACGAGTTATCACATGAACCTCCGGATCAGATGGCCCATAAAGAACCCCATATGCCTTCTTCATAGTAAACGACCCGTCTCTCCAACGAGCACATTGGAATTTGGTTGGAAACACCAACATTCATCAAATACAGATTTCTGTAGATGTGGATTTGGAAGGGCTGGTGTGGGTACAATTATACATTTTGAGGAGCAGCGGACCCACATTTGCTATTATGTAGATAATATCTTCTGGGAATCTTGGATTTGTACATTTATACCCTTTTAAAATATTGCAATAACACTTGTAACTAAGGACCATTAAAATTTGCTTGTCAAAAGTTTGTACAATTCTGCAACAACACTAGTATAATTCCCGGGGTGGGGTAGGGTAGACTTCCGGACTGGCGGAGCTCGCAGAGGATCAGAGCTGCAAGTGGAGTGGGCTTAGTGAAGCTCCACTCTTTTTGTTGCAGGTTCTGCCCCGAGCTCCACCCCTCCAAGAGCTCCTCAACCACATTGGAAGAATTTTACAACCTCATCTGGTGCAAGAGTATGAGAGATCTTAATAAGGTAGGGCCCCAAGGAAGAAGACAGAGGAGGGGAAAGAAGAATGGCCGAAAACAAAAGCATATAGGCTGACATTGTTTACAGACATTTGTATTGCATCTTAATCCATAACGACCAGTTTGTTTCAATGGAAATGGGTATACATGTACTTTCAAAACTTATATGGATCAGAGTGTTAATATGAAAAAGATAAGGGTGCATGTGTAATGTTTCACAATCACGTAAAAATTCGTGGATCATTAAATCTAACTGTTCGACCAGTATACTGCAATGGAAGGGGTTCTCGCGAAATACACAAGTTTTATGGGGGTTACACTGTAATTATGAAACATATAGGAGTACAAGTGTTCCCTACCTTATATCTAGCCTTCTTTTTTCTGAGACCGTCGAAGATTTTCTAAAAAATTTTGAAGCACAGTTGGTAGGGCACATATACCTGCCTTTTTACCTGCCCATCACATGCTGAGTGACCTGCAATGGTCATCATATAATTTTCTCGTAAAGTTGTGACCATTCCATATTCATATTAGATCTTTCCAATTTCCAATTACTTCTCTTTTCTCTTCTTCGCAGGAGAATAGTTGGAATTGCTCATGTCGAAGATTTTGAATCCATTGCTGATGCTGGTAGAAGGGCACAATGCGAGAGAGGAGCTCTTAACTTTGCGAAAGAGCTTATGAAGGAAAGGCATGAAATGAGCGACATCGATCAGCTTATCTCAGCCCTTCGGCTACATCTGTAGCCAACCTCAAGGACCCGTGAGTGAATGTCATCTCCATGCATTTGGTCTTCGCGGCTAAGACAGAAAATATGATGAATTATACTAATGCATTTTCTTTAGATCGATTTTTCTTCTTCATGTCAACAGAGGAAGTTGAAGTGGATTCCCTCTTACTAGCCCTAATGTCCCAGGGTTCAGCACTACCGACTTCTCGAGTTCAAGGTGAAGCAGCTCTTCCTGCTGTCTTTATATATGATCAATTTATGTTAGGAGCTATTTATGACAGTGCGAGCGAAGTAAATCTATGTCTTACAGATGCTAGTTTGGATTTTCATTCATGCTGTGGCGAGCGATCACAGCTAGAGAATTGCGTTATCTGGAACTATCTTTCATGCCTTTCTTTAGATCTTTGCTATAAACAACTTTTATAGAAAGAGAAACCATATGTATAGGTTCTTTACTATGATGCTATGCTTTGGGTATAGTAGCTGTGCTAGTTTCAAAATCTAAATTGGATTTTGGATGCGCTCTAATCCGAAGGGGCTTTATGTGGGTAACTCGCGCAAATGCGCTTAACGTTATTGAGTATGGGTGTCCAACATATTTTTTTGCATGCATGATATTTCTTTTTGCATGTGCATTTCATGGGAGCGGTTTCTCTGCTATTACAACACCTGCTGTAATGCAGGGGAGCCGCTTGATGGGCATCGGACGGTCCTCGGAGGGGACCAGGGATGGCTGGTGTGCATCTTGATGCTCATGGAGCGGCTCCCCTGCATTACAGCAAGTGTTGTAACAGCAGATGATCCACTCGCCGCGTTTCATATGAGATATATACAAGACAATGGTACATAACGTCGGGAGGCAAGAGAAGAGGAGCTACCGATGGGCAAAAGAAACAACCTTTGAAGAGGTGAAAGGCACCACTGTGCTAAAATGCCAATATGAACTTGACATATATACTGTCCAACCATCTGATCATTGATTACTGTCGTACTTGTTGCACTGAAAAGGAATTGTGCCTACTCAAAACCTCACGAATGCCAGAAAGACAATGAAAATATGTGCCGCCGGCCCTCCCTGACGTGACCTAGGTCGGCGGATGCTCTTCTTCTATTGCCGTCTCCATGAGCATGGCCTCAAATTTCAGCGAAATTCTGTCGAATATCGATATCCTGTCGAAATCGAAATTCGATCGAAATGGCCGAAATGACCGAAATATGAGGGTCCTAGTATAAAAAAATGACCGAAATTTCGGTCGAATTTCGACCGAAATTCCATCGTCCGTGAGTCAATGGACGTTGAAAAGCAGGATGAAAAACAATTCAAGGACAATAACCCAACGTACTTAAAGCTTCACATTTTTACAATACATTTGGAGGAAGATAGAAGTAAACGGGAACGATTTTGGAGAACCTTGATTTTATGGTGTATTCATAGTTGATCTAAACTCCAATCTCTTCTTTGTGTGTGGTTGAGGAGCCTGCGTCTATGTAAGTTTTCATGCACTAGTGTCACAAACGTTTGTTTTTTAGTAATTTTTAAATGAAGCTTTGGGGATTTAGATCATCGCATGTTACTTTGGTGCAGTTCCAAATTCAACTTAATCTGAGACTTATATTTCGTTTATCAAGATCATTAAATTTTAACGGTCTTAAAATTGATGAAATAGACCCTTTCTAGATGGACTTGTTAGGAATATTTATTTTACAGGAAATTTGAAACAATATTACACACCATTTTAACTAATCCATCAAGGTTTCATTTAAAAACACTTAAAAAATGAATGTGTGTGGCATTAGTGCATATAAACTTACATGCATCTTGGTTCAAGCTCCAAGCTCCCCAGTTGTATTAAATTCCCTATAATTACCTAAGTTATGTCCATTACAATCTGTCATTTTCATAATACTTGTTTGTATTATAACTGCATATTATAAATATAAAACTGTACATTTTATTTTTTTACAAATACAAACATCTACTAAAGTGACGGTGTTTTTTTTACAAAAAAGCGGCCTCCTGAACCCTCACACACACACGCGCGCGCGCGCACACGCACCCACGCACGCACACACAAATGATCTCCTTTAATCATGTCAAAAACTCCCTCTCAAATTCCTTTTTCGTTTGGACAATAAGCACTGGAATAACGGGTCAATTCCCTGTCCAGCACGAGTCTCAAGAGTACGGCCATTCCCATTCACATATTGTTTCTTCTTATTTCACCCTTATTCCTATCTTTATTCCACCTTACCTACATTTATTCCACCTTATTCTCCTTATTCCTATCTTTCCAGCCAAATAGAGAATAGACCCTTATTATCCTTATTCCCCATCCTTATTTATGCTTATTCCCGAACCGAACGCCTCCTAAGGAATTGTTCACTCGGATTTGAAAAGGATATTGAGAATTAATTGCACACACTTGGCTCGTTGGAACCCATACCCTTCATCAGAATTGATCGATCGTCTCGAGGTTCGTAGGTTGAAATATATGTGGAATGTGATGAAACGCAACTCTAGGATGAGTCGTCACTGGAGGTGGGGCTGGAAGGGACAATGGAGGAGGGGACATGGGATGAGGGGTGGAGGAAGGGATTGGAGGAGGGGTGACTAGAGGAGGGGCAGTTGGAGCTGGGGCGACAAAGGAGGGGTGGAGGAGTGGCTGCAGGACGGGCGACAAAGGGGTGTAGAAGGGGACTGGAAGGGGGATGAAGTAGGGTGAGGCGATGGAGGCGAGACGTCGGATGGGGTGGCGGTGAAGCTGCGGATGGAGAGGAAGTTGAGGAGCGACGTCGGGGTGTTGTTGCTGCTGCCGAAGAGGAGGAGAGGAAGAAAGAAGAGGAGGGGTTGCTCTTGATTAAAAAAATAAAAATGAGTAAATGACAATCTTTGGATGCGATGTGGTTAGCTTAACTCACATGAATGATTGAGTTAATATGACAACTTAACGAAGGGTTATGGGTGTGAGACAAAATGATATTCAGGGTCTTGGGTGTAATTATGAATACTTAGGGTGTGTTTGGTTGGCGGGTTAAGGCGGGTTAAACTGGTAGATGGTAACCCGTTTTTAGATTTTGGTGTTTGGATAGAGGGTTAAAATGGGGGTGGGTTAGAAGTGGATTTGGGTGATATGATTGTATTGAAGTTTAAAAAAGTGACTAGTTATTGTGATGTGATTGTATTGAAGTTTGAAAAAGTGAGTAGAAGTGGAGTAGTTTATAATTTTTATATGATATGATGGTATAATATATTATTTTTTGATAGGATTGATGATGTAAAATTGATTTATTTAATTTTTTTTAGAAAAGAATAAAGTGGAGCCCACATGGAGAGAGGGGGATGTGGGTTAAGGGGGGTAAACTTCCCAAATAACCCGGTAGCGGAACGCTGCCATAGGGTTATGAGTGTAAATATCCCATATATATAGAGGGGGGAGGGGATGTGCCCTTGACCACATACAACTGAGTGTTCTCATGGTAGAAAAAAACTTAATTGCTTAACTAAAATATAAATCAAATCCGTTGATCTTGATTTATACTATAAAATAAAATCTGTATTAAAATTTCAGATCTTTTGAAGCTCTGTAATAGAAATTCCTTTATTCTAGGAATGTTTCCCACGAGTACATCAATCAATCAGTCCATTATAGAAGCACCATATATTTTAGGAAATGTAGCTACACATAAAATACAACATTCAGAATTGCATATATATATATTTGTAATTTGATGACGGATTTTATAAATCAATAATAAACTTTTGTAATCAGGTATCTCTTTCAAAATATGAACTGCTATTGCATCGTATTTTTATGCAATTTCAATATGTACCGCGAGTCATATATTTAAATATAGCAACTCTTATCGACTGAATAATAATAATAAATATTAATCAAGGGGACCCTTTTTAGGAAGTATGGTTGGCTCGAAAATCACTTTCTTTCCACATGGTGGTTTCAATCGTATGCATACTTTTATCATCCGATGACCAATTTGGCGCCTTCCCATAATCAAGGAAAGGTGCCACATCATTTGAAACCTCTTATATATATATTAGGAAAATGGGGTTGCTATGTGACGAAAGCCAATGGGTTGCTCTCACCCAATTTTTCGATGATTTTTTTTGTTTTTTTTGAAAAATACAGTCATGTACATGTATTTTCATCACGGTATCCCTCCAATATATCATTCTAATTTCATTAGAAACAAAAACTCCTATATCATCCATTCAAAACTAGTCGATTACAATAACTCTGAGGCCGTTAAAATTACTTGTTCTAGATGGAGGGCATATTAGTCTCTATTTCCAATGAAATTGAAATGGCATATTAGAGGAATTTAGCGATGAAAATATATGATAATGTTTTCCAAAAAATAAAAAAAACACTGAAAAATGGGACAGGGGCAACCCCATTTTCCTATATATATATATCAAATGAGGTGGGGACTTACCATATATGTGGTGAGCCACCATCAATTTAGACATCTTTCCCATGTATTTTGTATTTTTTATTCCATATGATAATAATAAATATTAACATAACATGTATAGTGAAATATAATTATGAACATACCACCATGTATTTTCACCGCTTTTTTTATTTTTAGAAAATACCATCATGTATTTTCATCACTATATTCCTCTAATATATCATTTCGATTTCGCCAGAAGTAGAGACTCTTATGCTCCCACCCAAAATATGTAATTTTAACAGTCTTAGAATATCTATAATCGACCAGTTCTTTTTTATTGGTGACTAAGCATATATGCATGTCTTTATTTTATTGATGACTGTTTAACTTTAGGCAATGCCGATTCCATTGTTTAGTTGTTTAGAAAAATAGTTATCAAATACTCACCACTAAATGACATGGTAATATCAGCCATCACTCGTAAACATGCATGACCTTACATAAACGGGGGATTATAATCTCACCTTTGCTGCAAAAATCAACAAGAAAAATTCATCATTTATTCCTTAAAAACGATTTAAATATCAACAAAAAACCTGCAGATTTTCAAATTAGTCGGTAGTTTCTTTGCATGCATCACCTAATGAGTATGGGGGAGTGAGCAAGGGAACCGAAAGAGTTATACTCATTCTACTTTTTTTGATGGTCGTGATAGATGACAGTCCACTGTCATATCTGTTGTGTCTACTTTTTCACGTGTTTCTACGATGGTAGTTGATTTTACATCCACATCCATTTGCAATTCATTCCAACAACCGGTATCCGAAGGAGATACCGATTCCTCATTCCATTTCGCAACAAGTGGTATTAGAGTAGAGGCGATGCCAATATTGGCCGAAGTTTCCGTAGTTAAATAAGTAGCACTACGACAAGATGAATTTATAGTGCAAAGCTTTTTCTAAAATCCGTCATTGTATCATTTGTTGTTCAATATATAATGACTTTATTAGTCATTGTGAAATTATTTTGTTTACTTGAAATTAGTGATGAATGTCAAAACCGTCATTATATCATTAGCGACGGTACATATAGTGATGCTTATTTCTTGTTATATCATTGGCCATTTTTCACAACTTTAGTTAATTGTCGCTAATATTCTAGATAAAATTTTAGCAGTGATTAGTTAAATTTTGAAAGATAACAATGGATAAGCATTATTCTATGAACCGTCATTGATGATATAGAAATGATTTCACAATGAATAATATCACCGTTATATGTTTAACAACGGATGGTATATATACTAACATATTTTAGAAGATCACCACTATAGCTGTATTTTGTTTTAGGATAGCAACGAATATCATGCATTATCGATTCTTTGAATATTGTATTCGCTGCTATATTCCTTGCAACGAGTAATATAGAAACAATTATCTGTCGATTTTGTCTTTTAATCATCATTAAATTTAGGAAGCGATTAACACTATTTTTAACAAATAAATCAACAAATAAATTGTCATTAACGTTAACAATGTTTTTGTAATTCATTGTTAATACAAGAAAAAAACGCCAACTTTGCCACAAATAATACTCTTAGGGCCCGTTCGGTTCGGCAATAAACATGAATAAGGATGGGGAATAAGGAGAATAAAGGTCTATTCTTTGTTCGGCTGGAGGATAGGAATAAAGAGAATAAGGTGAAATAAAGGTAGGTAAGGTGGGATAAAGATAAGAATAAGAGTGAAATAAGATGGAATAATGAGGAATAGTCGTACCACTGAGAACCGTGTCGGGAGGAGAATTGACCCCTTATTCCAGGATTTATTCTCCAACCAAACATGGCCTTACATATCTGACATCGGAAAATTTGCAACGAATATTTAAATCATTCGTTACCGTATATCAATTTTGTTGCAGTTTAGGATGGTAAACTTTGATCATTGATTGTCTCTGTAAACGTCTTTAAAGATCAGGCAACTCGTATGATTGATCTGACTGTCATCTCCCGACAATGTGGCATTCATCAAATCACATTTTTAACATTCTCTCTTAAAGATTAAATAAATACAGATAAGATTACTGCTTGGACAACCAAATTTAAGATCTGTTTGTACGTATGCCTGTATTAAGAACTCAAGAGACGGATCGTCTGTTGTAGCATCCTCTGCTGTAACGCAGGAGATCCGTCGGATGAGAAATGGACGACCTAGATAAAGGGTCGAGGATGGTCGGTACGCATCCCACGGTCATCCATTTTCAATCCGACAGATCTGCTGCGTTACAACAGAGGGCGCAGATTGTCTGCTGTAAAGAGGGTTGCAACAGACTCTGCTGCACCCTTTGGGGCCGCTCGATCACGATCGAGCGGTCACTACAAGAAAAATGAGTTGTAGTCACGGAATGTGGCTACAGAAATTTGTGGTCACGATAATTCCGTGGCCACTAGTTTCTCGTAGCTACAATCCATGGCCAAAGTCTTCATACAAGAGTTGTGGTCACGACAAGTTATGTGATCACTTGTAGTGGCCACTGGATATTCGTGGTTAGAAAACTCTCGCGACGAGACTTGTAGCTACGGCTACTGGCCACGACGTGCTGTGGCCAGAGCTCAATTCTGTGGCCACAAACCCCACATCCGTGGGCATAGTTCTATAGCCACAACGTGTTTTCCTTGTAGTGGGTTCCCACGAAATTCCTCGATCCGGGCCCACAAAAAGTGGGATTTCTTGGGAACCGCTCGATCGTGATCGAGCGGCCCCAAAGGGTGCAGCAGAGTCTGCTGCAACCCTCTTCACAGCAGACGATCCACGCTATACAACAGAAGATGCTATAGCAGACGATCCGTCCTGCAAGGACGCAACCCTAATGGACGTTTTATCTGAATGTCTCAGAAAACTGTTTCTCCATACTTCCAATATTGTCGCATAAAAACATTCATTATCATAATAAAGTACTGAAAAATGTAATATACATCAGTATTCAACGCAAACGAATCAATCCAAACGAACCAAACTGGAACACCACACCATTCCTAACCGGTCCTCGAACCTGCACGGCTCCTTCGTCGTCGTCGTGCACCTGATCCGACGAGCACGACTCGACGCGGCACTTCACGGGGAGCGGCGTATCAATGCCCGACGCCGCGCCAACTTGGACCGGAATGCAGATCCCTCCGACTGCTAGTAGGTTGTGTTGAATTGCCCAATTGTCTGTTCCTCTGAGCTACTTCATCCGTATGATCCGATCTCCGATTGAGCCCTTCTGATGATCCTCTCAGGGACCCTACATCTGTGCTTGGTCGATCAGGAGGCTGCTGTGGCTGTTGCAGGGAATGTTGAGGTGGGGAGAGGTAGAAGAAGATCGCCACCGCCACGATGCAAAGCACCGCGACGATCAGCGCGGCATTCATCTCTGCCCCCACAGGATGATGGAGGAAGAAGAGAAAGAGAGGGATTATTGTTCTTGCTGAGGAGGGGATTGATAGAATGTTTGACAATGTGTGTATATTTATGGAACTCTCTCTAATTTTAATATTTGTAATATCGTGAATTTTAGTACGGGGCCCCTTGCAAAATGTATTTGCATATAATTACCCGTTTTATTTATTATATTGAAGTACCTACCCCCTCTTGTTTCAACCATTGATATGGACAACTACCACCATTGATTACTTCCATGCACCTTCAGCTAATTTAAATGCCAAATGTAGAATCTACAGTAATTTTGCTCTAGATTCTAGGGTTTCTCTTATGTTGTTTTGGTTATGGAGGTTTAAACAATGCATTTAGCTTTTAGGGTGCGTTTGGTCGGAGGTTTTCTGGCACCATATAAACCACTCCAAAAGTGGATTATCCGGTGGATAATATGTTTTTATGTTTTGATGTTTAGACATAGGGTTTGTTGTGATGCGATTGTATCGGAGTTTGGAAAATTGATTAAAAGTTAAGTATTTTATAATTTTAGATGATAATATGGTGTACTATAATATTTTTTTGAAATAGATGAAAGAGAAATGCGTGATTTGATGTATTAAATGAGAGAGATTGTGGTTTTTGGATGGGCTCCACATGATGGAGAACAAAAAATAGAAGTGGGGTCCACAGGTTAGAAATTGGGATTTTGGGGGAAAACCCTCTTTGGAAGGGGCTAACCCAAATTATGTGAGCTAACCCCAATCTAAACGACGCCTTATGGTTTCGATTTTCTCTATTAAATTTTAATTTGTATGATAAAATTGACATGTGGTAACGAATAATTTAGTGTCTGATGTTGTACGTTTTGTAAATAAATGTGTAACAAAGAACATTAATCGATGCTTGATTCTTTAAGTTCACGACACATTTTGTATCCAGTGCAATTGCTAACAACGATCATATAGTAATGGTTATTCATTGATTTTTTCTTATAAACATTGCTAATGTTAGCAAAGATTATTAAAAAATTTTCGATGAAAAAGTCAATGGAAAACTTCAGTTAAACATATGACTTTCATCACGAATTACAGCTTTCGCGATGAATAATATTCGTTGCAGTTATTCGTTGCTATAAGCCAATCTTGCTCTACTTTGTACACAAATAAGTATGTAATAATTCCCACATTGTTATTAACACATATTTATTGATGTGTATAATATGAATGAGAAGGTTATGCTAATTAAGTAATGGTGATACAAGAAGGGTATGCTTGTAATTATAGACATGCTATTAATTAGTTGTTGGTTAGGACTAAGCAAATGGGCAGCTAGCTGTTTACAATAATCGATTTGACCAAGTACAAAATATTTCATTTAATTCTTAATTAAGCACATAATTTCCATGAATTTTCAGCAAATATATTACCAATTAAATATATGATTGCTTAGGAAGTTTTCTAAACATGTATTCTCCTAGATTAATAATAATAAAAAATGTTAGCATCATCAAATTAAAGCTCCTATTTTGCAGTTATTGATGTCAACACATTCACATGGAAATCTTCTGCGGCCGTTTTCATTTGAATGCTTCTTCTCTTTTTCAATTGCTGATGATTAGGAGGTCAATACTGTTAATTTAAAACTGCTTTTCTTTTCCATTTTCTCGGATTTTTAATAATTTTTAATTATTGATGTTAGCTCAAAATGAAATGTCAGCGTCACCCAAATTATTTCATAATCTTATTCTTATCGTCCCCCGTTGAATGCCTATATTTAATTGTTTTTTTGGTGGGGTTGTTTTTCATGAGGGAAATAAAAATTGCTAGGAAATCGAAATTAAATAAATTGATATTATTCGAGGCCAACATCCCCTCAAGCCAAGTCTATATGGGAATATTATATCTACCTTTCCTTTAGGGATTTTTACCTCCTCGAACCCTATAAACTTTATCAATTACTTTCTCGACTTTTGAAACAATGTAATTCCTCCCTCGACTCCATATGCTCCGTCTTACCCCACAAGAAACTTTATTGGAGTCAATTACTTGGGTTAAACTTGAGTTAATCTAATAAAAAAATCAGACAGTGGATCTTCAATCTCCCTCCCTCCTTCCTTCTCCTCCCTTGCATCTTCTCCCTAATCAAGGGAAGCTGGGAGGACATGGAGGGTGACGGACCTGGAGGAAGAGGCGAAGGTCGAGGAGGATGATGGCACCCTTGCGACAGACCAAGAGGAGGATGGGGAGGTCGGGGAGGAGGTTTGCCTTGCAACGGACTTGGAGGAGGAGGGAGAGGTCGGGAGGAGGAGGGTGCCCTCGCGGCGAACCTGGAGGAGGAGGCGGAAGTCAAGGAGGAGGAGGATGCCCTCTTGGCGAGCTTGGAGGAGGAGGGGGAGCTTAGGGAGACAGTTACTTCTCCAAGCTCCTCGAGGCTCTCCGCTGAGTCCGTCGCATGTCCCTATCCTCCCTGCCACACAGACGCGATGTCACCGACCGTGCCCTCGTGTTCTCCTACGGAAGGACACTGTGGAGCCGTGTGATCCTGCTCTCTGTGCACCTTCCCACTTGGATGTTGGAAGAGAAAGACCAAGGGGCAGCTCTCCTCCTCGTGGTCCTCCTCCACCCATGGGGGACCTCGCCTGTCAAGGCCGACCACAGCCTCTGTTCCTTTGGACCTTCGGGCGGCGTGGAGGAGGAGGGTGGGAGGTCATCAGAGCGGGATGAATGGTGGAGTTTGAGCGGTGCGACGGAGGAGGGTGGGAGATCAGACGGTACGGGAGGAGGGGTGGAGGTCAGGTGGCGCGAGGGAGGGGGTCGGAGATCACGCGACGCGAGTGGGGGTGGTGTTGGGAAAGGAGGCATGATTTCTAAATTTGGTAAAGAAAAAGGACAATATGCACCTATTTTTAATGGAATCCGATTATGTTTAACTGTTAAATGTATGAGAGTTAACTACATGGTATGTAGATTAAGGGTTAGCAAATTTCAAAGTCGAGGAGGGATTATGTTATTTCAAAAATCGAGAAGATAATTTACAAAGTTTATAAGATTCATGAGTAAAAATCCCTTTCTTTTAACTGGTAATGTACTAATGGAATTATGTCTTTGACAATGACGAGGACAAAGTTTCCTCGAAAATTCAAAAACAGCTTTTGAATTCGCAAGAAAATCGACACGATGCACACTCACACATATACTAAAATCTAGATTTAAGTGTAGTTTTCTCTCTCTCTCTCTCTCTCTCAAAATTCTTAATATCTTAAGAATGTTTTTAGTGTTCGAGAAGAAACAAATATAAATTGATGATAATGTTAGTAGAAATTAATCATTCTCGATAACTAAAGAATGATGCAATATGGTCGCAGAAATTTTGATACTAGATCCTATAAGTCCTCGAGCTTGAATTTCTATGTATTGATTTTTGTTGGTATTTTAATTATTTAAAAAAATAGAAAATAAAAATAATATACTTAATGCAATTAGAAGAAAAACATGCATAAAATATTATTGCAAGTCAAATGGTTAACTTCACTATGGGTACTGCAAACAAATATTTAAAAAAATACAAATAAAAAATATCAAGGTAATGCAATTAGGAAAAAAACAATATGCATAAAAGATTATTACACGTCATTGAGTTAATTAACTTCATTGTGGATATTGTAAGTCAATATATTGACTTCCCTCTACCCTATGCATTAATCTAGAAGGAAAAATCTATTGTTTGTACTCTTAAATTAATTGGAATCAAGTACGATTGTAAAACCGGTCAATCACTACAATTAAAATTGCTCTTTAACCGACTGAAAAATAAAAGGAGAATAAGTCTCATCAATTTAGTAGATTAGATTTTTATAGCTAATTTGGTGATAGTTAAATTAATAGCTAATTAACTTTTCAGATCAACCGAGCAATCGATTAGTTGGAGATTGATTTTTATATCATTTATTTCTAAATAAAGCTCCACCACTTATTTTTAAAAGACTCCACTACATGAAAAGTATACTATCTCCGTTTCGTTTCCCCAATAATCGTATGGGCAAAATAATTAGCAAAACAATCAATTAGTTAGAGATTGATTTTCTTATCCTTTATTTCCAAATAACTATCCTATGAGCATATAAAAATCACATAAAAAATCTTGCAATGCAAGATTAAATGTCAAAGGAATAACAGTTGATGTGGGTAGGAATTGAGGGAAGAGACCTCATGTATGAAGTTATATTCAACAATGAAGCACTATAAGCATGAAGATGACTCACGTAGCCCCACGGGATTGAGAGACGATATTCTCTTTTTCCTCTCTATGCAAAATGTGATGAGCGGATGATCATCGTCTTTTCCTTGATATAAACTTTTGCTCACAAAGTCTTCTTCTCCACGTGCATGGCCTCGTAAATATGAGATTCTCTTCCTCCTACAGGAGATGACAACAAGGCGAGAATCGGGGGGAGATCGGATGACTAACTAGGGAAAGTAGGGTCGGGGGACAACCACATCTTCTCTAGATAGGAACGTCTGTTGTGCCATGGGCTGCAGCAGACTCTGCTGCAGGCCCGGGAGCCGCTCGATCTTGATCGAGCGGTTCCCACGAACTCACACTTTTTGTGAGCTCGGATCATGCGAATTCGTGGGAATTGCTCAATCAAGATCGAGCGGCTTCCAGGCCTGCAGCAGAGTCTGCTGCAACCCATGACACAACAGACGATCCCATCAGCACAACATGATGATGTATGACGCGTCATCTTTGAAACCATTAGTCACATCTTATGCATCTCTCTCAATATTCTACAACTGCTATAATTCATGTGTGAGCTATTTCTGTGGATTCCTATGCATCGAGCTCATATTTCTGCTGTAACATTCTAAAGATCTCAACTAACCACGATTGTCATCAGTTACGAGCTTTGTGCGATCGTTAGAGAAGTGATTACTCTCTTTCTACCTTTCTTAATACCTAAGATTTACGTGGCAGTCAGATAGAGAGTAATAGATCAAAAACCATGCCAAAAATATATTTCAATCAATTTTTAATGCGGCTATTTATAATTTGGTAAGTCCCAAGGTCGATCACAGGGATGCAACATACTCAGGTATAATTTCAGAGAATATGGCGCGCAAGGTTTTCAAGAAGATATCCTAAATGGTTCTAACCAAGAGGAATCCAAAATAAAGTCTAAATACTAAAAATATCGAATAATAGATTAATTAAAAATCAATTACAATATATAATCACCAAACAATTTATTTTAATCTAATGGTATATGCGAATGCTATGATTTTTGGATACATGTTAAAGCATGGTTGATCTTACAATGTGAATTTTGGGAATTTTTCGAGTTAAAATTGATTTACTATGAATTTCAGACCATGTATAGAGTAAAATATGATAAATTTCACAACAATAATTATAATAAATCAATTACTGGTCCAATAATTTTCAATAAAATATATCAATGAAGAAAATTGAATCTACTCCACAATATGATTTTTATAAATTTAAAATAATGATACATGATGGTTCAAATGTAAGCTGGTTGCAATGATAGAAAATAAAACATATCAAGAAAATAACGCATGCATTGGTGCGCTTCTTTAATTACCAAAAATGTAGAGGGCTTGTGCAACTCCCTGGGAAGGAATAAAGGGACATCTCCCCCAGAAGATGATCCTCTGCTGTAGAGAGGACTGCAACAGAGATGCTGCAATCTTTTTTAATTTTTTTGTGATTTATATTCTAAAATACAACCTTATAGATTGAATCTTAGATTAATGCTTTACATATCTTTCAAATTTCGTTTGAATCCATGATTATTTGCTATTTTATCTTAATAGTTGAAGATTCGGATCTTTTTTAAATAGAGTTTAAGTTGCTTAGATCTTGACCGAATGTTTGGCCATTAAGATAAAATAACAAATAATCCTGGATTAAACAAAATTAAGAGGGTATGTAGAGCATTAATCTAAGATTCAATCTATAAGGTTGGATTTTAGAGTCTAAATCACAAAAAAATCAAAGAAGATTACATGACTTCTGTTGCAAACCTCTCTACAGCAGAGGATCCTCTTCCTATCTCCCCTTCCTCCGTTCAAACTGCTGCTGCTCTCAGTGGTCACCGCAACGAGGCGGAGATGAGGCTGCCTTCGACGATCGCTTGAAGGGGAGAAGGCAGGGTTCCGATCCTGATCGTCTTGTTGATAGGAGTGTGCGTGGGGCGGGTACCCGATCCATTCTATCGTGACCCACCCCATACCATCGTTACCGGGTCACGGATCGATCCAACTCCTTCCAACGGGTACCCGGTTCAAACGGATACCCGGAAATTTTCAATGAACCATGGATATCCGCGGGTACCCGGCAAATATTGTGAACATATCGATTTGGACAAAATCCGGTAACTAAATCAGCATCTTGTAGCAGTTCTGAACATATTTTACAGCAGAATTTTGAATTTCGATCAATTATTCACATATTAATCACAACGCATATGTTTAATGATAATGTTGTGTTTCATATTTCAATATAATATGTACATTTAACGACGTGCACATTACAATTTATCAATAAAAAAAGATACGAGTACATGGTAAAATCTAATTCACAAATTTATAATTGAATTCGAAGAAAAGGCATCAATCTCATATAAAATCTATGAAACAATGCTCATCGGTCATCAAATTTACGAGCGAAGGCACGGAAAAATATTAAACTAAAAAAAGGAAGATAACATCGATTTAGAACATAGTTAGAGAGCCCTGACAGATCGAACCGAAATCACGAATCGAGATCAACGGAATGGAGCGTATTGATATGCAAAGATTAGATGTTTGCCGAGAAAAGGATGTGATTTATGAATTTAAAAGTGAGATCGAGATGGAGATCATCAGCCTTGATGGTTGCTGGAAGGAGAGGGAGCTGATCGGTTGGTCGAACTTGAAGGAGGCGACGTCATGTGACCCGTGTCGATGGCTAAGGAAGAGGGTGTTGCTTCAAGGAGGCATCTGTCACATGTGACGGGAGAGGAGACGGTGTTGCTCCAAGGAAGCATCCATTGCTCTGATGGTTGAGGGAGAGGATGCCGCTTGACGCTCGGAGGCGGAAATGCCTGAACCGCTCAAAGAGGAAAGGGGCAAGAAGAAGGGGCTATCGGGTTGGAGGGACTAGGAGGAGGGGCAATTGGATGGGTTGGGGAACCGGGTCGACCCATGGGTTATCACGGTGGAAAGGATTGGAGCCCCGTCCTTCACGGGTCAGGAACCCGATCCAAACCGATTCGTTGGATATCATTGGATATAGGGTCGACCCAACTGAATGCGGGTCGGGTATCCATCTGACCAGTGCACCATGCACACCCCTACTTGTTGATGTAGGAACTTTGTGGATATGAAGATCTTGTTGCTGTCCTCTATCAGCTGGTGAGCATTGGAACAACCAAGAGAATCCGTGATCTGATGGAGTTCTTTTGCATAGCTGCACTCCCTCCTCGTAAAGTTCAGAGCTTTGGCAAAGAAGCAGATGTTGTTATACGATGATTATCCTCAGATGCTTCTGATGTTTGGATGGTGAAGCTTCAGAGCGTGGTAGACTAGCAAGAATGTGTGTATGTTTTAATCTCTGGTGGTTCTCTTTCTCGTCAACACATGTTTGAGCAAGAGAACGTGACATCGTCCCTGTTGCTGCTATGATACCAGGCGAAACTCGATTAGATTCCAGTATGATTGATGAAGCTCCAATGACGGGGCTTTAAGATGTTGTTGCTAATGTTCTTGATGAAGGAGCTATCGATGAAGGGCGGCCTGAAGATTGAAGAATTTATGATGAATATACGGTGGGGATTCTTCTATCTTGCTGAAGGTGGGCTGGAGCTTGGCGAAGGTGGAGGCTCTGCTGCGAGAGGGCTCCCGTGAGATGGAACAAAGGCAAGACTCAAGATTGATAGTCTCGACGATGGGAACCTGTGGTGTATACGGCGATGGGAACCTGTGGTGGATGGTGTTCGGAGCTCCTAAACATTGGTGGAGGAAGAAGCGAAGTGATGGAAGGATCTGGAAGGGATAGCAGAGAAACGGCAGGGGTAGAAGATGATGTGATGCGAGTTCATCGGTGACTTGCTTGGGGTTTCATATCAGAACAAGAGGAAGAAGAGGTTGGGCAGAAAAGTTGTAAAGAAATACAGAAGTAGAAAATCGGTGTTTTATTGGTGATGGGTTGGTGGTGGTGATGGGTAAATGTGTAGTGGGTGAAAAGGAGGAGTGAAAAAGAAGAGGGGAAGGAGAAAAGGAAGAGAAAGTGGGTGGGTGTATACAAATAATCCCCGGTTGCAACAAGGGATTTTCCTGTATTTGTTTAGTAGCCTCAAAATTTTTATTAATTGATTCACGAAATCTCATCGAAAAATTCAAAAAATCATCATTAGATCTGTAATAGATAGTTGATCCGTGAAAATTCAAATGTTTTGATGATTTGGTGGATGGATGAAGGTGGAATGAGGAGAGAGAAAATAAAGAGGAAGAGGAGATGAAGAATGGAGGAAGAAGAAAAAGAAGAGGAAAGGAAGAAGAAAATGGAAGGAAGTAAGAGAGATTTCATGTAAGTGGTGGAAGGAGGAAGATGTCACGGAAGGAAAACTGGAGCTTCTACGGTCATTGCTCAAGACCTTGGCTGAGTCGAGCTCGTGCAATTTAGAACAACTGCGACAAGGATGGAGGGCCCTTGGATCTCGTCAGAGTGTTGGATGTTTCTGCTCGAGCCTACGCACCTGATGTTGTCACCGGAAGGTGGAGGCGTGCTCTCTCTCTAGCTCACTAGAATGGCAGATGTCAAAAATTGGCCTGGAGATTGGGTTTTATCTCTAGGTCATTGGAGGTTTGCAGGGTTCGAGGAATAGGTTGGAGGTAGATCTCGATCGTAGATGGCAATTGTGGGGAGGAGGAAGAAGAAGTCACGATCATTCGATCAATCATGATTGAAGGGTCATGGACTTACCACTTAGATGGTTGAAGGGAAAAGAGGATAAATAAAAGGAATGTTTGATCTTAAAGAGATCCAATGATGGAGATTAATTGCGGCTGAAAAAGAAGAGGGTGGCACATGGCGGCTCTAAGAGTTGCCATGCACGTATCACTACTAGAAAAATCAAAATAAAAATCAAATAAAAATAAAAAAAATAGAAAAAGACCATATATAAAAAAATTGTCTACAAAAGTTCTTTGTGTCAAAATCAAAAGACATCATATGTACTAACATGATTTTTTGGTGGTATTTTATGTAAATATATATCGAGATTTTGATTTTTTGCACCTTTTTAGTTTTTAATTAAATATACAATTAAAACTAAAATAAAATAAAAGGGATATATTTACATATTTCCTATTTTTTAAAATATTTAATAATCAAGAAAATAAGAAATAAAATAAAAGAGAATTATGTACATATTGTATATACAGACTCACAAGACTTTGTTTTCTTCGACTTTAATATTTTTTATGAGTTTTGATATTTGTGCATTTATTAAAATTTAAATCAAAGAAAATAATAAAAAATAAATTAAAATAAGTTAAATATACATAAAATGACGTGTCAAAGTTAACAAATATGCACAATATACAATGTGGTCCCAACATCCAAATTCTACAAATGAACCCAAATTCTTTTGAATTTAATCTTGATTTGTAGGTATTTGAATGCACATTAATTCAATAGTGAGTAAGGGTCCATAGGAGACTGTATGTGGGAGATTTTTACATTTACGGATTTTTATCTCCAAATTAGGGTTTGGTTTTATTTCGCATATATATATAAGATAATCTCTTCTATTATTTTTTATTTGTTAATATTAGTGATTGATATGTACACAATGAAGTTGATTTTATTTAATTTGAAATTACTAGAAATTAATTTAAAAATTATAAAGTTAGGATAATATATAGGTGGGTATATACAAAGGGTTAAATGGGGCTGCCCCCTGGGAGTAGCCAACTTGGCTACTCCCACCCCTATTTTTCCCTCACTTTTTTATTTTTTTTTGGAAAATAAAAAATTGTAAATTCATCACTATATCCCTCTAACATTCTATTAAAATTTCGTCATAAACAAAGACTCCTACGGCCTCCATCCAAACATGGTCGATTTAAAAAATCCCGCGACCGTTAAAAAAATGACGTCTGGATGGAGGGCCTAGAAGTCTATGTTTCTGACGAAATTTTAATAGAATGTTAGAGGGATATAGTGATGAATATACAAATTTTTATTTTCCAAATAAATAAAAAAATGAGGGAAAAATAGAGGTTTTGGCTACTCCCAGAGGACAGCCCCATTTTACCCAAATACAAAATCAAGATATGGCTTTTATTAGGAATTTAATGTATGATAATTAGCTCTAATTGTACATACACTATGAATTGATTATTTACGCATTCTAAGGGAATATTTATTGGTTAAATTATCTTGGTAATTGAGCTAACATCAAATGATAAGGTAGATGAATTATGGATTCACAAAGAAATTTCTCAACATATGATTCGTATACTAGTGATTCATTCTATTGTTCAATCTGTTAATAAACGATTTTGATGTGTCAGATATATTGTTGTTATGCTACATATTCGTCTACGTGCATATTGTATATTCTCAATAGTTGGTTATTCAAAGATATATACATTTTATATCTCTTTCCACATAATACTTTTCTCGAGAAGACTTGGTGGATGATCCAAGTCTGCATGAAGACTTAGTGTTTATTATAAGAAGGTCAAAAGCTTCGTTTGGATCCAAGCTTTATGATACCTTGGAGTTTATTCGAAGAAGTTTCAAGGCTTTAGTGATTGATCCAACCTCGACGGAACCTAAGTATGTGATTTGGCATTGACGAGTTTAGTATTCGATCCATATCATGCATGAACTTTGCTGTGTGATCCAATATTGTAAATATTTTGGAATTTGAGTCAAAGCCTTTGTAAACAATTGAGTTACTAATGGAAAATAACTCTTATAGTGAAAAGTTGATTGACATGGGTGATCAACATCCTGGGTCGAGGACTTATTGCCATGTTTGTTACGCATGGTCGGAGGGGGAATGGAATCATTATTCCCTTACCTATCAGATGTATATGTTTATTAGAGTACATAATAAGATAGGAATCACGTTTACAATCGAAATACAATTCCCCCCAACATGAGAATCATCATCCCTTTATATCCCATCATCCCTTTAGGGCCCGTTCGGTTCGGGAATAAGCAGGAATAAGGATGGAGAATAAGGAGAATAATGGTCTATTCTTCGTTCGGTTGGAGGATAGGAATAAGGAGAATAAGGTGAAATAAAGGTAGGTAAGGTGGGATAAAGATAGGAATAAGAGTGAAATAAGACGGAATAATGTGGAATAGTCATACCACTGGGAACTGTGTCAGGAGGAAAATTGGCCCCTTGTTCCATGTCTTATTCTCCTACCAAACAGGGTCAGGATTTGCAATTACATTCCTTCCAACATTTACTCTGATGTTCATGTGAAGAGATATATTCTTCATCAACATTAGAGTTTGGATGGTAGGTCCCATTCCATGTGGGAACTCAACCATTACTGGGATACAGGAGTCCATATTCTAAACATGAGACATGTTGGTTGTTGATCTCTCTTATGGATTGGAGGGGGAATTTATGGGCTTTGAACCTTCCCACCTTTCCAGTCTATTGGAGGGGCATGTGTGCAAAGGGCCTACTGGGCATTGGGGGAATCTTCCCATTGTGAAGCCCAAATGTGGACATAACTAAGGGCTTGTTCGATTTGGGAATAAGTAGGAATAAGGATGTGGAATAAGGAGAATAAGGGTCTATTCTTTGTTCGGCTGGAGGACAGGAATAAGGAGAATAAGGTGAAATAAATGTAGG
Organism: Ottelia alismoides; assembly: GCA_037367405.1. Lineage (NCBI taxonomy): Eukaryota > Viridiplantae > Streptophyta > Magnoliopsida > Alismatales > Hydrocharitaceae > Ottelia > Ottelia alismoides. The sequence continues at coordinate 1,263,055 of JAZKJV010000939.1, read as the reverse complement.
TAAGGTGGGATAAAGATAAGAATATGAGTGAAATAAGATGGAATAATGGGGAATAGTAGTACCACTGGGAACCGTGTCGGGAGGAGAATTGACCCCTTATTGCAGGGCTTATTCTCCTACCAAACAGGGCCTAAGGGAAAGAAACTTGCCCATTTTCTTCTCTCTTTTCTTCTCGCTAAAGAGTTAGGTCTGCAGCACATTCCCTTGAAGTTAATCTACGTGGACATGGTGTGAGATCTTGTGAGATTACCAGGATTATGGTTAATTACAAAAATTACAGGAACTGTCATATAATTGTTGATAATTACAGGGACATGGATGTAAAATATTTTTTCTTATTAAAGCAGAAAGCCAAATCGGAGCCACCAAACTCTCGACCAGAAAGGATCACATTTTGCATTCCTTTCCCACAAAGAAAACTTTATTAGCAGTAATGCCCTCATGTAGCAGTTGGCATTACATTAAAAGCACAGACACCACCTTAGCAATATGGTTCCAACTGTAGAAACCGTAACAACCGCTCCCCCTTTCAATACCAACGGCCCCCCATCTCCTCTCCTACGATCTCCGGAACCATTCTCCGACGCCGGAATGCCTCACCTTGCCGACGATCCATTGCTCCCCGTCCCCTTTGGCGAGGAGGAGGAGGAGGAGGAGGATAGAGGAGATGAAGAGGAAGAGGAAGGAAAAGAGCTATTGGAAGTGGAAGGCCCCCGTTGCTCCTCTTCGTTCCTCGTACGCAGGCGCAGGCGGCAGCACAGGCGCCACTCTTTGTCGGCAATCGACGACTACGAGGGCCTCCGCATCCTGCGGGAGAAGGCGTGGAAGAGCAGCAGCTTCTCCTACAAGAAGCTCCCCGAGCCGAAGCTGAGACTCTCTGTCCTCAAATTGGATGGCTCCACATTTGGTGTGTGCGCTCGTGCGCATTTTTCTGTATAGCTCCAGTTTATCATGGGCTTTGGTCGATCATTTCCAATGGATTTTTCATGATAGGTGTGGAGGTGGGGAGATCGGCGTCGGTCGGGGAGCTGAAGGTTGCAGTCGAGGAGGTGTTCCAGCGATCAATGGCGGAATGTGAAGGCAGCGGCAAGGTCTCCTGGTATATATGTCGAGATTTATTGGAAATTATAAGATAAAGATCCCAAGTGAATCAAACCCAACATATGATTTGTGTTTAACAAAGTCATACTTGGCTGATCCTTCATTGGATCTGGATTAATCTTCTGAAAATTCTGGCAGGTCCCATGTTTGGAGCAATTTTTGTTTATGTTACGGTCGTTACAAGTTGATCGATCGTAAGGCGTCCCTTCGGAACTACGGGATCAAAGATGGCGACCAGGTATGGTTCCCGATCTTCATCTTCGTAAAGGTCTTTGATCACATGCATTAAGGATTTTAGTTCTGAAATTCATGAAAAATCGCCATTTTGCAGCTACACTTTGTCAGACATTTCTCTATAAATTATAGCCCAATAAGACGGCAGCCGAGAAGATTGCTTGAAAGCGATACTCAGAGGCCTCGCATGTATGGCGCCATCGCCTTTCTATATTCACTGTTTCCTGTTAATGAATAGAATTATAAACCGATCGATCTCGCAACCCATCTCCTAAAGTGTGATGCTAATTGATGGATTCAACAATTGTATATAGATTCTGTGCAAATAGCTCTACAGAAAACTGCATTTTTGCATGCTAAATCTTACGTATAACGAATGTTGATATCCAGAAGGTCATCGAGAGAAGAAGAGGCGGATCAAGGAGAGGACGATGGAGGAGGAGGAAAGGATGCCATCAGAGACGAGCTTGATCTGCACGTGCCCGATGGATCCGATGGAGGCGAGGGACATTCGAAGGGAAATGAGGTTCTTGACCATGCCGAGGTGAGACTGGCGCGAGTTGTTCGTGGATGGCTTTCGTACACGAGCTTGTGGTGCACCTGGAGGTGTCAAACGGAGCCCACAATTCGACGATCAAGGTTCGGCAACTTCATCGCGGGAGAGCTGCAGAGGAAGCGATGGGAAACGGAAGGCTGCGAGAGAAGTATTGGCTTATAGATGACTGAAATCGCGCGGTGAAGGATATGTTTTCCATTTTGTAATAATCCTATGAAAGAGGGTTTCTTTTTTAAATCTGCATGCAAAATACGTTCCATACTGCTAATATAAATCCTACACAACGAGTTAGGTTCTTTTTTGCCCTAATAAAGTAGATCTTAATAAGCTCAAGAAAACCAAACAGTAATCAAGATATCCAAGCTGTTATCATCGAAGAAATCTGACCTTCAGTGCACAGCTGTTGGGTAACTTTCCCGCTTCCCAGTGGGATATCCCTACCAAGTGGAGCGGATCCTCTGCAGTACCGCAGATGTCTGGCGGAGTCAGAGCCGTTCGATCAAGATTGAAAGGTACATACGACTTGGTTTTGTGGCTAATGGCTCCATTGCATCTTCTTCTCCTCTTGGCATCGTTGTTTGCGGCGGTCGAGGCAACTGTGCCAGCGACGATAGTCCTCGGGGACTCGTCGACGGTGTAATCGGGCGACAACAACGCGATCCCGACGATCGCCAAGAGCAACTTCCCAACTTACGGTATGGACTTTGTAGGCAATGTAGCGACGGGGAGGTTCTCGAATGGGAAGCTTGTGACGGACTCCATCGCCGAGGCCCTCAGGATAAAGGCGACGGTGCCAGCATACTATTGTTCTCTTGTTACTTTTATGGATTTTTATCAGTTGTGCCCCCTTTGAGATATTCCAATATCAGTTATACCCCTTCCTTTTTTGAAATATCAGTTGTGCCCTCGACTTCTTATCGTTTTGTCGCTTGTACCCTTCCGTTACTTTAATAGTCAATAGGATGAACTTAACCATGATTTTTTAAACCATGGTTTGGGTAGGAGGAGTAAAACTGGAAACCTTCAATAATAAAAAAGCTTCTCTACCTCGGAGCTTCACCATGCAGTTATCTTACTCCCACATGAATATCCATCCATCAACGATGAAGCAAATATGGAGCTGAGGAGCGGATGGCCCCTCTTCTGGCAGCAACTGGGGACTCAAAAAGAACACCATAGACGTGGCATTAGAAGAAGTCGGAGAAGAGGGAAGGAGGGTGCGGGAGGAGCAGTCGACTGAGGAGGAAGAGGGGGCGCGTGGGAGGAGCAGCGGACGGGTGAGGAGAAGATGATGTGGGGGTTAGTGGTGGACAGGAGGAGGGGACGTGGAGGAGGAGGAGCTACAGCAAGCGGAGGAGGAAGAGGGGGCGCGTGGGAGGAGCAACGGGCAGTTGAGGAGGTGGGGATGCAGGGGAGTAGCAGTGGACAAGAGGAGGGGTGCGGGGGAATAGCAGCTGCAACGGGCATAGGAGGAAGAGGGGACGCGGGGGAGGAGCAGTTGCAGCGGGTGGAGGAGGAAGATGGGGTGAGGGGGAGGAGCAGCTACAAGGGCGGAGGAGGAAGAGGGGGCGCGCGGGAGGAGCAGCAGGCAGACGAGGAGGAGGGAACATGGGGGAGGAGCAGCTGTAGCGGGTGGAAGAGGAAGGGGGGACACGGGGGAGTAGTAGTGGACAGGAGGAGGAGAGCGTGGGGGAGGAGCAACTGCAGCGGGCGGAAGGGGAAGAGGGAGCGCGTGGGAGGACGAGGAGGGGACACCGGGAGTAGAAGTGGACAGGAGGAGGGGCGCAGGGGAGGATCAGCGGGCGGAGGAAAAAGATGGGGCACGTAGGAGGAGCAACGGGCAGACGAGGAGGAGGGGACGGGGTGGGGGAGAGTAGCAGTGGATAGGAGGAGAGGGCGCGTGGAGGAGTAGTTGCAGCAGGCGGAGGAGGAGGGGTGTCAGAGGATGGGGAAGGAGGAGGAGCAGGGGGCAGAGGAGGCTGGGGAGGGGGAGGGGGAGGGGGAGGGGGAGAGTGAGTTGGTGGAAAGACATGCCCCTCCTTTTTTTCAACTTAACGTCCGTTTACATTGGGGATGGACGTCAACTAACGCGAGGGACACGAGTGATATAACGGTAAGAAGTCGAGGGCACAACTGATATTCCAAAACATGAAGGAGCATAACTGATATTGGAATATCACAGAAGGGCACAACTGATAAAAACCCAAAAGAATTTTAACATCCATAACTTTCAATACTATCATAATTAACACGATGAACTCTTCCTATAGTTTTCTCTATTATTCTAGGTTAACGAAGAAATCGGATAGGACTATCATAATTAACCGATGCAAACTTTATACTTGCAACATATATATAGTTATCACCAAAGCTCATAGAGGAGAGTAGCAGTTAGTACGGTGAAAAGGATCATAAACCCAAAACAACCTCTCATATAGGGGTTGAAGAAACATGAAAATTACTCATTGCTTTTGTTATATAAATATTGCATAATCACATAATTAAACACGAGAAAAGACAACAAATTTATGTTCATCGCATATATGATAAAAATCATAATCAACTAAAAAGTGAATTTTCTTCACTACATGACAAAGCTCCCATCTACTTGTCAAGTGGAAATCTTTTCCTTTTAGATTACCTTGAGTGAGGATTTTTTTCTTTAAGCATTAGCCACATGAAAAAAGCATAGAGGATCAACTAAAAGTGATGTTCCAAGATCCCACCACACCTCATATTCTGGTAAACCCTAAAGATTCTCAAGGAATTTTCTCCAAAGAAAGTAGTTGTGATGGGGAGACTATAAAATGATATAGAAAAAAACCATTCTAAAACTTATGCCTCGGCCCATGGATGGTCGCATTGACTTTGTTTCTTAGACTTTTAGCCCAATTATTTCGTAAATATTATGATAACTTTATATTACAACTACCACTGTATAATTTTGACAAGATAAGTAGACAAATAGTAGCACCATGTGGTAAACTTGGGAGGGAGAACTTCTTACTAAATCCTAGTTTTCTAACAATTTTAAACAAGGGAGGTTTTTACACGTGCACCCGTCCAAACTTTGCCAATAACACTTGTACCATTTCTGTTTCATAATATCGCAATGACTTCTATAAGATACTCCCCACTAACACCTATGCATCCATCACTACTTTTAATAGATCAAACTATAAAGACAAAATGATCAAAGGACTAAGTGCCCCCCCCCCCTCAAAAAAAAAACTACCACCACATCCACCACACACACCACATACAAACACATCAAGTAGACAGGAGTTTGACCCCCCACAAGTGGAACGACTACAAATTAGACAATCACGAAAAGATTAGGAAAGAACGATATCGAGTTTAGCCTTGTCTTCCTCTGTTATTCGCATACTCTATACTCCCCTCTACGTCTCCCCCTCACATGGCTTTTGTCGCATCTACTTCTTCCAAGGCCACTGAGGGCTTCTCTACCTTTGAAGAGGAGAAGGATCGAGGCAAACTACTGAATGAGGAGAGGAGTGGGAAGAAGATGGAGAATATTCGGTGGTATCACTGATAACTTGGAGAACGAGACATACATGATGGGGCGTGGAGTTGTGAGAAAGGTAGTAAAGGTGATGTATGTATCGAGACTAGAAGGTATGTTAGGGGTAGGGGAGGAAGAGTAGGGTTGCGAGAAAAAGAAGGGGAGCAGACTTGTTGTGGTAAACGCCCTCAATGCCAACTAATTGAGAGAAGCCGTGATCATTGTGAAGAAAGGAGGACCAAAATAAAATGTATCAAGTATATTGTCTTGTAAAAAAACCTTCTTTTAGTTCTTTGATCGATATGTATAATGGTTTGACCAACTAAAACTAAAAATAGTGACAAAAGTGTTAATAGGGATGTTTTGTAGGGATCAATGTGATATTATTAAATAAATATGAGTAGAGTGTTATTAATGAAGAGGGCGTAAAAATCTACATCTATCATAAGAGAGAGCCATCAACTTTTCAACATCCCCCGCGAGAGAGAATCTTAGAACTCAATATAACATATAATATCCTCACATCCGTCTACTTTTCGACATCCATATTCAGAGGACAGATCCTGTAATAGCCAAAAACTCTGAGAGTGTGAGAGCAGTGAGTCTGAATCGTTAGATTATGCTCATCTCTCTCTTTTCCTCCGATCAACCAGGAAAGAGATAACAAAATCTAGTGGTCCAGAATCATTACTCGCATTCTCTTACTATTCTGAGCTCTCACGAAATCAACCTCTCCAAATTCATATTCATATATGTCAAACCAGTTACTATTGATATTTATTATTTCTATATAAAAACACATGTGACCTCTTCACATCAAAATATGAAATGGAATATATCTATGCTCATTTACATCTCTCTTTCAAACCCCACAAATAATCATTTCTATGATAAAATAAAAGATAATAACTCTTGTCCTCATCAAAGATATCCATCTCCCACCATATTTGAGAAAAAACAAACAAAAATCCATTCCTACCAATCACAGACGGAGATCAGATGCTCCTCTAATATATTACCCAAAATCCCAACGTCTCATCTCACACGTACAAACCGTCACCGCACACACCCTCTCGGTACGGTTACCCCCCATCAGCACCCCCACTTCTCGCCGTCCATCCAACGTCAACCCCGGCGGTAACCTCACCTTTCAATCACGAGGAGAGCAAATTAACGAGATAAGGGACGTGGAAGCTGTGGTGGACTGTCGCTTCCTTGCACCTCCCACCTTCTCCTCCTCCTCCTCCTCATGTCCAAAGATCTCAGTTTTCCCTTCTCGGCCGTGCTCGCGAAGGATACCAAGCACGAGCAGGATCTCCACAGGCACCATGGCGCGGTCTCGGGGCTCCAGAGGCTCCGCTCTGCTCCCAGCAACTTCCTCGGGGATCCCTGCGAGGAGTTCATGCCGAACAGATCCGAGGCCATGGGAGGCTACGTGGGTGGGAAGGAAGGCGGGTCGTCTTCGCTCACGCAGCTCCTGTTCCAGTCCCCGCACCAGCAGCAGCAGCAGCAGTACTCCGGGGTGACCACTCTGGGGTCGGTGGGTGCGCCGGAGGGGGGAAGGGGAGGGGGGTCCGGGTCCGGGCTCGTGAGGCACAGCAGCTCGCCCGCGGGGATGTTCTCGCACTTGGGTGACGAGAAAGGTAGTGCCTTTTAGGGTTTTGAAGATGTGGGTTGGCCTCGGTTCTTGAAGGAGAATTATGGGCTTTGATTTTTTTATTGTGTTGGCGATGTTGGTTTCCTTTTTTTTGGAATTTGTCAGGTGATTTGAGTGGAGAAATTAAGAGGTGTATGAGCTGTTTACCCTTTTTGGGTTTTGTGGTGTGGGTTTTCTTTGGTTTCCGAAGATGAATTATTGGTGATTTTTTTTATTTTTAATTATTTTTTTGGTTTGGCGCTGATGGTTTTTATTGGAAATGAAAAATTCTGGAGTAATTTGAACTGAGAAATTACGTGGTGAATTGGGTGTAAGAGAGCTTTTTTTAGTTTTGGTATGTGGTTTTTTTTATAATAGAACTCGTGGAGTGATTGCCCTGAAAAAATCAAGTGGAATACGAGCTGTTTTCGCTCTGGTATGATGAGAAAGTTGGCACCTTTTGGGGTTAGGAGATGTGGCTTTTTCTTGATTCTCGGTTGTCTGTTTGTTGAATGGGAAAGGAAGTTCATGGAATTTGATTGTTTTTTTCTTTCTGTTTTGGTGAACTCAGCTGTATGATTCGAGGGGAGAAACTAAAATGGGGAAGGTGATGGGGTTTTGAAAGTTTATATAACATGATCCGCCTTGTGGATTCTGTATTCCTGTTAGTAAATTGCTTGTTGGGTTGTTTTAATGGGAGAAGTTAAATTAGTAGATGGGGAAAGAGCTGCAGGGTCTTATGCTAATGCAGAAGTGGCGTGGTGTGAACTTGTTAGGCTTCAATTCTGGTAAGCTGAAGACCCAGATGAGCTTCTCCTCGAGGCAGGGTTCATCGAATTTCATGTCCCAGATCTCGGAAGTCGCGGCGGAGAGCCTCTGCGAAGGAACGAGCTCAGAGGGGAGTGATAACAACCGCTGCTACATTCCTGGGTACCCTGTGGTCTCGTGGGAGGATAACCTCCTCCTTTCTGAGAACTTTTCTGGAGTAAAGAGGCATAGGATAGATCCATCAGAGATGCAGGTATTGCATTTTGAATTTAAATTCCTTGATTTAATGATGGACAGATAGAATTCAATCTGTGTTGATTTATAGGCCGGTGAGATGGGGAATCTTGGTCCAAACTTGACGCGCCATCTGAGCTTGCCAAAAATGTCGTCAGAGTCGGAGTTCATACAATTTCAAGACACTGTCCCTTGGAAGTTACGGGCCAAACGAGGTTGTGCAACCCATCCTCGAAGTATTGCGGAGCGGGTAATTTTCCTGCTATCGATATGTCTATGACAATATGCTTACTGTCTTATATCTTTCGAGTTAGCATGAGAAATATCTTGAAAATGAGATATTACCGTTGCTGAGTTCTTGTTCTAGTCCTGTTATTTGGTATCCTATTAAACATGTGGTATAATATCAACCTATCTGGCTATCTGTCTTTTTCTGTTGCATTATATATCGGGATCTTATAAATGGTCAAACACCTATTTAATTTGTGTGAGGAAATGCATTCGGCATGATATTGATTGCTGTGTGTGATCTGGAGGTCATGAACCTGGGTTAAGAAAACAGCCTCTTAAATAAATTGAGGTAAGTGTTGGATGGGTTCCTTCCTTGTGGGAACCTAGTCTATATATATAGGACATTGGTAGTCCTATTTGGAAAAGGAAAAATAATTACTAATTGAAGGAGGAGATCAATTACCTTTTAAGATTAGGAGTCATCTTTTCCTAATCTTATTGGAAGTAGGAATTCATGTTTCCTTATTTGCTCATTCTTCCCTACAGTTTGACGACGGATTCGTCGTTTGGTGATATTTCTCCTCTCTACTATTCTCCATTGCTTGGTGATTTGTAACACCGTATAGAAGGCTGGCCGTTTGTAAGCCCTCGCAGGAGATTATTCTGATTATAGTGCTTGGTTTTGAGTTGCGATCAATCTCGTGATTTTTTCCCTCACATTGAGGGTTTTTGCATTAAAAATTCTCCGTGCAACTGTGGTTGATTTTCTATGGTTGAAATTTTCTTCCGTAGTTGTTGTTGATATACCGTTTGAAGATGAGATGTTGGGACTATTATTCTTGCTACTCTACCAGATTCTTGGGAGACTTTCAGAGTCTCACTTACTAACTCTGCAGTTAACGGAGTTGTTTCTTTAGAAGCTGTCAAGTCTGGCATTCTCAATGAGGAGATGAAGAGAAAATCCAAGGAAGCTCTTCACAATCAGAGGTTCTTGTCACAAAGAATAGGGGAGCATGATCAAGAATGATAAGGGCAGAGATAACATCGAGCAAGTCCAAGTCCAGATATTAGAACATGGAGTGCCACTATTGCAAGAAAAAAGGCACAATGAAAGGGCAAAATTAAAAATATATAAATAATCACAATCAAGCAACACAAGAATGCGATGGTTTGTGTGGAAAACATTTCCCAATGAAAGGGGAAAACCATGGGAGTGAATATCAAAGTGCTCATCATAAACAAGTTGCTTCACTTGCTTGATGAAAGTAAAGAGGGAATGAACTGTAGATAAAGTCTTACGAGGTTAAATGGACTCATTATCCCATATTGTAGAAAACCTAACACCTCCACAAAGTTGGGCATATAGATCATATGTGTCTAGCTTACTTGATTCCAGCTCCAAATTAGTCATGAGAAGTCCCTTGATGAAGACATCGACAACTTATGCTTTAGTTTTTTATATAAGCCATTACATGCTTCTATGATTCAACCTTTTCTCGGACGAAGTGGCAATCAATCTCAATATTATTTATCTATCTTCCATGGCATGATTGTCTGATAAATTTATTGATCGTTGTTATTACATAATGATCTCTTAAGTACCTCGAGATCAATTTCTTTATCTCCCAAGATAATCCAAAATCTCAACATCTCTCTACCTCCCATGAAACAACTCTCTAATCAAATTCATCAGTAGACTTTGCACATATGGATTGCTTTTACTCCTTTAAACCACAATGCTAGCTAAATATGCTACATCTACTGGAAGAACTCTTATTGTCAGTCCATTCAGCCCAACCAACATTAATATAACTCTCAATCTTGAGCTTTGTTGGAGTATTTAGTAGTGCGCCTATTGAGTTGTAGATGGGTAAATGGATACCTCCAGGATCCATTTACCCCATCCAGTGGTTTAGTCCCACATCGTCCAGTGGTGGGACTTGGAGGCCCTGTGGAGGCTATATAAGGAGCCCCAGGCCTCCTGTAACAGATGAGAAAAAGGAATGAAGTATCCGCCCCTTTGAGGGCTTCTCCCGTGGTTTCATCCCGCTCCTCACGGAGTAGGGTTCCACGTAAAAATCTTTTGTGTTCTTCATGTTTATCTTTATTTCTATACTCTGATTATTGTTTCCGCTTCCGCTTCCGATTTTCTAACATGGTATCAGAGCGGGTCGATTCTCGAGGATTTCATCATGTTCTTCGATTATTTTTGTAATTGGTTTGAGAATCGAAGTTGAGTTATTCTTAGAGATATTTTGTTATGGTTCAAAATTCGATTGTCCCGGTTCGTGCACATCCTAGGCGATCGGCAGCGCAAGCCCTTGTGCTTCAGCGCACACCATCCTGGCAGAACAGCAATCAAGCCCAGCAATGTGTGGCTGTTCTGCGCAATCATTCCCAGGCGGCGCACTTCTCCGCAACTCAGAAGCTATCATCTGAGTCCTCTCCCTCGAGCGAACTTCAGATCCTGATTGCCAGGCGCATACAGGCAGCGGGCCCATGCCCTAACCGCTCCAAATCGCGATGGCGCGCATCCTCCATTCAAGCAACTCCTGGCGGCATCCGATGACGCCAAAGCCGCTCCTGGCGGCGCTCCTCTTCCCGCAAAACCCCTTCGGCGGCGCAGCCCAAGCTCCAGCGGCGGGGTCGACGCGCAGGCAGTGCGAATCCACATCAACGATGACCCCGCGCGCCCTCCTTCAGCCCCAGCAAAGCCGCAGGCGGCGGCATCAACAGCACAAGGCGGTGCCGCTCTCCCCTGGCGAGACCTCCTCCAGCCCGCAACCCTCCATGCGTGCTCATCACGCGCGCACAGCCCCTGCGCGCATCTCCTTGCGCGCGCCAACCTCACAGGCGACACTCATCTTCTCCTCCAGGTGGTAGGCTGCGGCATCCCGGTGCTCTTCCTTGCTGCGGGCCCTTCCCAGATCCACTCAGGGCGGCGATTGCATAGAGAGGGTTTCTAAATGTGGGAACCCTAATGGGTAACGGGTTGATTCTTTAAAAAAAAATTGATTGAGTGGGGGTAATTACTCTACGGCCCAAGTGCGCTTCTTGTTAAAAAAAAAGTGCGGTAATTTTGGCCAAGATGGGCCGTGTGTTAAAAAAAATGAAGGGGAGAGTATATCTATGGGCCCAAGTGTAGGGCTGTGAGTTACAAAAAAAAAAGGAAGAAGAGAGAGAGAGAGAGAAGAGAGTGTTGAGTCCAAGTGGGCCGAGAAAAAAATTACCACGTTTTAAAAAAAATTTGCAAAAAAAAGAGGAGAGAAAAGGCGCGTGCATTTAAAAAAAAAAGAGCCGCATGCAATTAAAAAAAATATATATGAATTCAAAAAAAAATGATGCAAAAGCCGTATAAAAAAAAAGAAGTTGAACGGCTTATGTTAAAAAAAAATTCATGGCGGCTAGTAAAAAAAATTTTTTTGACAAAAGCCGCAAGTTTCATGTTTGATTTTTCCCCCATTTTATCTTGTCTTCTCCCAACTTTGTCGATGGCATTTTCCGACCAGTATGGGAGAAAGGGGGAGTATATGTGTAGAGTCACAGGTCTGTTCATGATCCAGATTCCAGATTCAGATGACAGTTTCCATACCAGCCAGTTGATCAGACTCTACAGTTCGGTTTCAGACTCAACATCAGACATCTCCGAGTCTCCAGTTTCAGACACGCATATGTATGCGGTCATTGTCAGATGAGCATAAGTTGCCATCATTTATTTCGCGGTCCCCATCATTCTTCTTGTTGTTCGGCCAGAGTTTTCATGTGAGCCATAGGGACTCCAGAGCAGAGGACCATTCCCTTGAGGGCAAGGGTTTTCATGTAGTATCATAGGTACACCAGAGCAGTGCACCATTCTCTGAGCCAGATGGGAGAGACCCAGTTCTCCAACGAGGAGACTTGAGGCGCAGTTCAGACTCGATGGTCAGATTCCGAGTCTTCAGTTCACTCACACTCCAGCCCGTTCGTCCTCCTCACCTGCACGGCATGAGAAGCAACGTCCTCGACTGCAGCATGTGTGCGTTGGGTTGATATTGTCCGTAGTGTCTTGTAGCGTTGAGTTGAGTTTCTTTCTGTTTGTTTGTCCAAGTTGAGCATTGCATGCTCCAGCTTGAGGGGGAGTGTTGGAGTATTTAGTAGTGCGCCTATTGAGTTGTAGATGGGTAAATGGATACCTCCAGGATCCATTTACCCCATCCAGTGGTTTAGTCCCACATCGTCCAGTGGTGGGACTTGGAGGCCCTGTGGAGGCTATATAAGGAGCCCCAAGCCTCCTGTAACAGATGAGAAAAAGGAATGAAGTATCCGCCCCTTTGAGGGCTTCTCCCGTGGTTTCATCCCGCTCCTCACGGAGTAGGGTTCCACGTAAAAATCTTTTGTGTTCTTCATGTTTATCTTTATTTCTATGCTCAGATTATCGTTTCCGCTTCCGCTTCCGATTTTCTAACAAGCTTCACATATAATTTCTTGGGATTCCTTTTTATATACCACAGTATGTGTTCTATATCCTTCATATGCATGTAGATGGGAGTGTGTATAAAATGGCTTACCACATTGATGGTAGAGGTTGTGCCAAGGTAAGGTAGATCAACATCCCTGCAAGATTTTGGTATCGATGTTTGGAATCTTTTACAGGTTGTTTTCCACGCTTGATGTTAAATTTGTCCCCTTTACAATGTGAGTAGGAGTAGGTTTACATCACAATTTTTCAGTTCCATTATACAATCAAGAATACATTTCCTTTGATATTGGATTGGTCCGTATCTTAACATTGCAATTTTGACTTAAAAAAAAACATTTCAGATTCTCAAGGTTCTTCAAGTCAAGCTCTTTAGCAAGTCAACCATTTTGTAGTAAATGTATTTCCTATTCTGCTTCCCCACAGCTGTTCCTCACGAGTGTAGATCGGTCTCAAAACTCTTGTTATCATCAAATGAATTAATTATAACAATCCTTTGTTGTTCTTTGGTTTCATTATGATAATATACCTCGACAATGCTCCAACTAATCCTTGAGTTAACAATTTGGCATTGTTATTCTTAAGTACATGATTTAGGTTGTTGAGAAAGATGGAGGGTTTCTTCCTCCACTTCATGTCTAGGAATACCTTATAATTAGTGCTACACTTTCAAGAATCAGAGTGGTACCCCAGTCATCATAGTATATTGTAAGAAAAATCTCTCCTTAACAAATATTCAAGATAGCTGATAACTCTGCATGTATTTTTATCATTAATGAATTGCAAGAGAAATCTCTCAGTAAGGATCATGAATATGTCCTTGTTGATCTTCTCTCGAAATTTTGATATCACTTGAGACATCATTGGTAATCCAAGTTTTAACTTGATTGTCTTAAAGGAACCATTGTTTTCAAGAAGGATCATCCTCGTCAAATTAGGGCTTGCTTCCCTTGACAGAGATTACTATTCCTTGACCATCAATACCCATTTCAACGGCAGCGGACCAAACATAATAGTTGCCTTTCCTCGGCTTCAAGATCGCAATTTGAACCTGATGCCTCGTCCTTTTCACATGATCCATGTGGAGGAAAGTTTGAGAATTTGTGACTTGTCTATTCCATAGGTCTAAGGTTTCTTCTATAGCATGAAACCCTAGGGAACGAAACAAAAGAGAATTCCATATATGAGTACCCTGGAGGGGTTACATGACTCAACAAAATAAATAATACATGCCAAACTTATAATAACTCTAATACTCCCCCTCAAGTTGGAGCATATATGTCGATCATACCTAACTTAGAGACAATCCAAGAAATACGTCTCTTAGGTAGAGCTTTTGTGATTATATTTGCATGTTGAAGATTGGTAGATATATGTTGAATGCATATCTTCCCTGTTCGCACCGCATCACAGATAAAAGGCAATCAACTTTGCTATACTTGGTTTGCTCATGAAAGTATGGTTGGTAGCGATATATATAGTAGATTTGTTGTCACATTACAATGAAATAAGATTAGTCGTAGGAAGACCAATTTCTACCAAGGAGGCTTGCCAGGTAATCTCATACATAGCCCGTGTCATTGCGCTATATTATGATTCAACACTTGACATAGACAAAACTGTATGCTTCGTGTTATGCCAGGTAACAATGTTTATTCCAACAAACATTGCATAGTCAGTGGTAGATCGTCTGTCTTCAAGAGAACATGCATAATTCGCATTAGCATAAGCAGTGATGTTGTTGTGGTTGTTGGCTTTGTAAAAAAAAGGTCACACCCTGGAGATCCCTTCAGGTATCGAAGTATCATGAAAACCTCCTGCCAATGGTTGTAACATGGTCTCTCCATGTGTCGGCTTTCTCTGCTGACAACATATGATATGGCAAGCCTGGTGACAGTAAGGTAGAGTAGTTTACCTATTGGACTTATGTATCGTGTATTCCTCAAACTCAGGATCACTAGAGATGGTATGCCTCTATGTTTATTCTTGTATGCCAGATGGCTTGCATCCAAGCAAACCTATCTTTGTAAGAATGCCCATGCAATATTTCCTCTGTAATAAATGTAGCCTCTCTGTAGTGCATATCTCCTCTATACCTAGAAAATATCGGATCTAACCGAGGTCCTTGGTGACAAACACCTTCTGGAGGAAGACCTTGGTATCTACAATATCGTCTTTGTCATTTCCAGTTACCACCATATCATCAACATAGGCAATCAATACCGCAACACCAGTTGGTCGTTGTTTGCTAGAAACAAAGTAGTTAGAGCGAGCCAATCTCAGTGGTTTACCTGTCAAACCAAGCATGTGGACTTTGTTTTAGGTCATAGATGGCCTTACGGAGTTGACATATATACTCCCCCTCAACGGAGTATCTCGGGGGTAGCATCATGTAATCCTCTTCCTCAAGATCATCGTATAGGAAGCCATTTTTTGCATCAAGCTGGAATATAGACCAATTCTTGTTGAATGCAATGAAAAGAATAATGCGAACTCAGACTAATCTGACCATAGGTGAGAAGGCCTCAAAGTAATCCACTACATAGGTCTGAGTGAATTCCTTAGCCACAAGTTTGGCTTTCAATCTGTCAATTGTACCATCTGGAGACTGCTTCATCGTGAAGATCCATTTGCAAGTAACCAGCTTCACGTCAGGTGGGAAAGGCACAAGATCACATGTCCCCCTGGATGTAAGAGCACCCATCTCCTTATTTGTAGCCTTTTTCTTACCTTGGTCATGCAATGCACCAAGGTTCAGAAATGCAGTATGCGGTATTCGTTCGGTCATGCTACTAAAGCGAGTAAGTGGATATGCGAAGGAGTATACGGAGATATATGCGGTTTATAATAATTTAATTTAAAATATTAAAAATATAATAATAAAATATGATTATATAAAAAATTTGATGGTCTAAAATTCAAAAGGGATTTTTACCCGGCAGACCCTGTAATCTTTGTCAATGGCCTCTACGACCTTTGAAGCATCGTAATTCCTCTCTCACCCCCTTAAACTTGTTAACCTCTATCCTACGGACCATGTGGTTAACCCACATCCATTTAACCGTTAAAACTAACCGGATTCTGTTATCTTCTTTTATACTATACCCAATTTATTTATCAAATTTACTAGAAGTGCCATTCCCTCCTACCCTCCACCTCCAGCTGCCCCTCCCTCCCACTAGGGATGAGCATTGGGCTGGGCCGGCCCGGCCCAGCCCGAAGCCCAGCCCAAAAAGCCCGGCCCGGCCCAAGCCCAAACGAACATTGGGCCGGACTTGGGCCTAATTTTTAGGCCCGAAAATTTTTTGGGCCGGGCTCGGGCTTGGCTTGGCCCAGCCCGACCCGGCCCACGGGTCCGACCCGAAGAGGGCCCGAACCCTTCCCATATCCTACATGTATGGAAACTCTCACCTGTCATGCACACTCTATTCATGTATCATATCTTCATACAATGTTTATAAATCAAGAAAGTTAGGTGTGAGACATATGAGTTGATGATCATTGTATTTCATTTCAGAATTAATTTTTCTTAATTAGTCTATGCCTTAGATTCTTGTGGTTATTCTTTTAGTGTTTATTTTTTCTATTATAATATTTTCTATTATTGAACCTTTATCCAATACGAGCATTATGCCCATTTTTTAACATGCAGTACCTGGTGCATCTGTTGTTGTTGACTATGTAAACTTGGTTCACTCTTTCAATTTCTGTAATGAGAGACGTTTATGGTATATAACATTGAGTGGGCTTGTATAAAATGAGAAATCATCTCCGGTAGAATTGATTTTTAGTTGTTTCACAAGTATTATGGCATATATTTTAAATAATTTTAGCTCGTCTAACTTGAATTGAGATTGACTTTAAACACAAACTCAAAGTTAATAATATATAATGGGTTAAGATGGGCCGGCCCGGCCCAAGCCCGGCCCATAGGAATTGGGCCGGGCCTGGGCTTGGGCCGAACCAAAAACAATTTTGCGGGCCTAAGCCCGGCCCAAGGCCCGAAGTTTTTAAGTGGGCTTGGGCCTGGGCCCTTCAGGGCCCGGCCCAGCCCGGCCCATGCTCATCCCTACCTCCCACCGTCCACCTCCAGCTGAACACGTCGCCTCCCCTCCCCCGGCCTGCTGCCGCCCCTGCTCGAAGCCCCCCCTCCCCCGTCGGCTGGGAATCTCCCAGAACTTCTTGCCTTGGGCCCCCTTTGTCTAGTCGAAAACCCGATGCCTTGAATAACTAACTACTGGGACAGGGCCGTCTCGTAACGAAGGCAAGCTAGTACGGGAGTTGCTCATCACACACTTGCCGTCGGCCGAAGTCCCTCACCCGCTCATCACACACCTGCTCGAAGCCCCCCTCCCCGCCCTGGTTCCGTCGCATTCCCCTGCGGAAGCCCCCACCCCCTCGGGCTGCCTCCCCCTGCAAAGCCCCCCCTCCCCCCGCGATCCGCCTCCCCCTGCAAAGCCACCCTCGATCCCGCCGCCTCCCGATCGAAGCCCCCCGGCCCCGACCCCTCCTACCCTGCGAACTCCCCCCCCCTCCGCTCGCCGCTTCAAGCTCCTGCTCTTTTCCAGCGTAGGCCGGCTGGCTCCCTCGACCCCTACCAACCTCCTCCAGTCGGCGGTATAGTGGGAGGGGAAGGTGCACCGTTACTCTAGCCGTCTGATCATGAATTCTAGTCGTCCATCCGATCATGATTATTTTTTACTTTTCTTGGTTAGTTCTAGTCGTCCGACCATGAATTGATTAGATTAACTCATTTCTAACTCAAGGAAGTTAACTCTAAATGTGCCAATTTAACGGTAGGTTCGTAGGGTAAGACGGAGCAAGTTTACGGGGATGAGGGGGAATTACGATGTTTCAAAGGTCGTGGAGGTAATTGACAAAGATTATAGGGTCTGCCGGGTAAAAATCTCAATTCAAAATCAAAAATTTCAAATAAGATAATATAATTAATAAGATATATAAGTATGATATTATAAATTGATTATTTTTTAGTGTACATTTTGAATTCAATGTATATATACACACATACAAATTTGGATTCAACATGAAACACATGAATTCTATAAGAAAATCTTTAATGCATGTATAGATCCTATGGATAATAAAAGTTAAAGAATAATCATATGTATACAAATCATACACCCAAAATTATACATACATATATATGTATATATATATATATATGTAGATCTCCATGGGACAAAACTTCTTGACACAAAATATAGGGGAAAATTTATTTGCATATAAAATTTACTAGAAGCACAAAAATATAAAGTGTCAGTCTATTAGTCAATTATTTCATATTTTACTCGAAGAATTAGAATGAATCTCATTAGATAGAAAATTCAAAAGGCAGTAAACAATTTATTAATAAGTGTTAGAAATAATGGGAAAATATGGATATGAGAAAAATACCTTAGATTATATTCCCAAATGTGATATATATGAGAATAGTAAAAAGATACATCAACATAAATGATGATATAAGAGTTGCTCGGAAAAAAATCGAGTAAATATGTCATCAATGTGTTATGGATTAAACAAAAATAACACATCATATATGCAAGTCCCTTGTTCAGCTATGTGGCCGCATATACCGGCATACCGCATAGTCGGACCGCATATGCGTTTTGACCGCATATTGCCGCATATGGCATATGCACTTCGATCAAGTGACTGAATACGCATATGCGGCCGCATGGACCGCATTTCCGTACACTGCAATGCACCTTGATGGTCACGAAGAATAGTAATGACCATTATGGCATATGTAAAACGTGTATCACCACTAAAGAGACTGTCAATGGAAGTAAAAGAGGAGATAGGATACAAAGTACATTGCCTCTGTGTTTGCCTTAGTGCGATTGGGAGATCAGATGGGGCATCCGGACAAGCAGTGAAGGGGATACTTGAAGAAGGCACCTCCTCCTGAAATTAAGGAACATATGGGGCAACATCATTAGAGTGACTGGTATGCTTTCTTTTATAGATGATAGGTGGTGGTGGTAACTCCAAGGGTATGTCACTAACAGACTGTGTAAAGTATCTAGTTTGTTCAAAAAAGGTGACATCAACAGAAATGTAGTATCGGTGATCCATCGGATAACAGCATATTTACCCATTTTGGGTGCGAGAATACCCAAGAACAACATATTTAATGGCACGTGCAGACAATTTATCTGTGGTATGGAATATATAAACAAATGCAGTGCAACCAATAACATTGGTAAAGGAAATGGTATCTCATCATGATAAAGTAGAGAGAATGGAATGACCCCTTCAAGAAAAGATGATGGTATCCTATTTATAAGGTGGACAAAAGTAAGAATGGCATCTCCTTAGTAGGTCTTGAGAACCTTCATATGAGTAAGTAATGATCGAGCAATGTTAAGGAGGTGAAGAAGTTTCCTCTCAGCTACCTCATTTTGCTGAGAGGTATAGGAGCAAGAGGTGTGATAAATCATTCCCAAAGATGAAAAAATGACGTCAAATCATGTTGAGTAAATTCAAGTGCATTGTCTGCATAATTTGCATATAAGCAGAGACAGAAGTTTTAATGAATTGAAAAAGGATTTGACAACAGTCAGAGGTTGTTATCTGGAAGTCAATAGTGTTGATCTCAGTAGTAAGTCTGTCAAACCATGCCCTCAGGCTTTGCTTTAGGCTGTAGATTGCCTTACAAAGTCGACATATACATCCCCCTCGACTTCGTATCTAGGAGTTTGCATCATGTAAACCTCCTCCTCGAGATCGCCATACAGGAAATCATTTTTCACATTGAGCTGAAAGATAGGCCAACCCTTGTTTGTTGCCATTGAAAGAATACTATGTATAGAGCTCATCCGTGCAACATGAGAAAATGTCTAGATGAATCAATCCCATATTTATGTGTAAAGCCTTTAGCCACAAGCCTTGCTTTCAATTTGGCAGTGGACTCTTCTGGTGACTACTTAGTCATGAAGACTCCATCTGCAAGTCACAGGTCTAGTCCCCTTGGGACACTATACAAGATCTCATGTCTCTCTAGAAGTGAGAGCATCCATCTCCCCATTCATTGCCTGTCGCCAACCATAATCCTGCAAGGCACTATGATGGTCTCTAGGAACAGAAGTAGTCATGAGAACATCTTCATATCTTTTGTCAGAGCATGATAAGCTAGCAGTAGAAGTGAAATGAGACATGGGATGAACAATGCATTGCCTCTTAGTTCTGCGTAGAGCGATGGGAAGCTCTTGAGGATCATCCAGGACAGAAGTGATGGGACACTTGAAGATGGCATATCATCTTGCAGCAAAGGAACATGTAATGGAACATGTGTTGGTGTAGAAGTATGCTTGCGCTTATACACAATGGGTGGAGGAGGAAGATCCAAAGGCATATTTGTGACAGACTGAGTAAAAAAACTAGTCTGTTCAAAAAAGTTCACATCTGCAAAGATATAATATCGGTGCCCAGCAGGATCATAGCATATGTAACCCTTATGTGTACGAGAATAACCAAGAAAGACATTTAATCATACGAGGAGACAATTTGTTAGCACTATGAAAATTCTGGGCAAACGCTATACACCCAAAATATCTCAGAAATAGAGAAAACGGTGGCTCATTTGGATATAGTAATGCAAAAGGGGTAGAGCCATTCAGAGAAGTAGAGGGGACCCTTTTGATAAGATGGACGACAGTAAGTACTACATTTCCCCAGTATGTTTTAGGAACTTTCATCTAAGTGAGAAGGAAGCAATCAATGTTAATGAGATGCATGTGTTTCTATTCAGCTACCCCATTTGCTAAGAGGCATACGTATATGATGTTTGATGGATGGTACCCTGGGAAGCAAAAAAGATTGTCAAATCGTGTTGAGTGAATTTCAAGGCACTACCAGAACGAAATATTTGAACGTCGGTGGAGAAAATATTTTTGATATACTGAAAGAAATTTTTGACAATATTATTAATCTCTGAGCATTCCTTTAACAAATAAACCTAAGAGGATCGAATGTAATCATCAACAAAAAAAACAAAGTACTTAAGTCCACTCAGAGTACGGATCGGACAGGGTCCACATATGTTGTAATAGAAAGGGAAAACGATACTCCATGACGATGCTCAGTATGTGCAGGAAAAGACGCTTGATGATGCTTCCTGAACTGGCACGCCTCGTACTCAAATGTCTTGAGCGTAGAGAGTTCATGGAACATCATGGAGATGGCCTTGGCAGAAGGATGACCAAGGTGAAGGTGTCAGAGAAGAGGATTGTCGGAGATAGATATTACGCCAGCAAAATTGGAATCAGATGGGATGTCAAGATAATGGAGGATGTTCTTCACATGTCTCCCACTAAAAATCTGCTTCGTCTGGATGTCCTGTAAATAAAAACAGAACTCATAAAAAATAACCCTATAGTTAAGCTTAGTACATAGCTTCTGAACAGATATTAAACTAAGCGAGAAAGCTAGAACATATGAACTCCAATCAGTCAGAGTTTGGAGGAAAACTCTATAGTGCCAACGACAGTAACAGGTGAATGGGCTCCATTGGCAATCCGAACAATCTTCACAGAGGAAGAGGACTATGAGAAGGTTAGCAGACTACCTTATGTGTAGATGCTCCTGAGTCAATCATCCAAGTAGGGTTGTAGGCAGAGACATAGTTGGCTATTGTACCTGAAGTAGTAGCCAGACTAGCAGTGGGAGCAGAAGTAGTACTGTCACATGCAGAGGCACTGGAATTCTGCAGTAGTTGCCTCAGACAGGCGTATTCAGAAGCCATAAATGGTGCATGTATTCCACCAATATGTTGATCAGGCATGTCCTCGGCGGTATCATAGGATTCCTCATACGAAGATATCTCATAGGCACTGTTGGCATTAGGCTATATGCCAAACTTTGCCCAACAACGTTCAGAAGTGTCCATAGTATTTGCACGATGGATAATGAGCAATGGTAGGATCACGTCTAGGTCCATGACCAAAGTCACAGCCTCGTCCTCCCTGGTAACTCTATCGTTATGTGTTTTCTGACGATGCATAGTGGGTTGTAGTCTCCGCAGATGGTATGGTGGGAGGACGCTCAACATGTGTATCAAGTTCATGCAGACAACCAAAGATAGCCTTAATAGTGGGTAGCATATCAACCGTCAGAAACTGATCCTTCACATGCTTGTATCATTTATGCAATCCAAAAAGGAATCGATAGACTTGTCATTCAGCACACCCCCACCTGTTAATTACAACATGTTGGCTGAAAAATGAGGAGCTTCTCAAACAGGCTAGTGAGTAGTACTCGACAAGACTCAAATCTCCCTGAGTAACAAACCAGATCCGCAAAGTATATATATATATATATGAGAGTCGGGACTTGGTTGTCTTCTGGGAGTATGTATGCTCAAAATTCTCCTACATCGCCTTTGTAGTATCCTTGTAGAGGAGATTTGCTGCAATATTTGGATCGACGTTGTTGGTCATACAAGTGATAACCTGGCAGTCGTCAACATACCATGTGTCGTAGTCCTTGTCTGTTTCCTTGGGCGGATCCTTGGTAAGAAAATAGTTCTTACACTGACCATCGATGAACACCTTGAAGGATCGAGACCACAACACATAGTTCTCGGAGTCTTTCAATTTGATAGAAGTGTCATGTACCATCACCGCATCACATAAGAAGTCGGGTACACGGGCTTGGTCTCTGTGGATGCCATGGTGATCGTGTAGGTCAAGAAAAAGTGACCTAGAAGAGATATGTTATCTTAATCAAGCATATGGATGACCTAAGTCACCGATTCACCCTTTTTGGATTTCTGCAGTAGCGAAAAGTGATTGATAAGCCACAGATCAGATCTTAGTAGCGTCAAAAGTTGGTCGCAATGTCAGAAAAAGGCTCCGATGGAACTGGTCGAGGGTTGGAGTGCCCAACAAAGGTCCCTTATGTGGTTGCAGGAGGCCCAACAATGTTGGAGAGAGGTCCGTTGGGGCCTAGCGCGGCTTCGTAGAAGGGTCGTGGTGGCTCGAGTAGCGTAGGCGAAGGCACAGGAGATGGTGCAGCTTAGCTTTGGTGCCGCAGGTGGTTGGCGGTGTCGGAGGAGGGCTCCGTTAGCCCTTACGTCACCAATGAGGGCCCACAGGTGGCTGGCGATGCCTAAGGAGGGCTTTGTTAGCCCTTGCGTCATCGGCAGAGGGCTCGTAGGGGTTCCAGGTGTTAGCAGCTACGTTGCAACGGCACTGGGGAAGGGTTGCTCTATGCAACCAACGGGTTTGAGGTCCTATATGGAGCCCTGGATGCAGTCGTAGGGCCCGAGTAAAGCTTGGTGGTGGTTGCGGAGAGACAGGGGCTGGTGGTGGCGGTGGGATCTAGGTCAGAACACCAGTTTAGGATCGCTGCTCTGATACCATGTGGAAAAAGATGCGATAACACAGGGGTCTAGGGGTCCTTTTATAGGACGGAGCACTAGAGAGCTCATAACCGAGAGAATGCATAAGGGGTTACAATGAAATAGGATAAAGATAAACACATCTCTAACCGGGTCATCGCGTGGGATCTGGCGACGCTGGAGGGTCTTGCGTGGTCAAGGCCGCAAGATGACGGCTCCGAGAGGTGCTAAGGGGGTTGGGGGGTCCCGACGACTCCCTGTAGAGGAAAGTAGGCAACAATGAGCTTGGTGGTGGCAGTGGGAGATTCGGTACAAGCCCCGGTCCAAGATCATTGTTCTGATACCATGGAGAAAAGTTTTAGAATGAATGACTTGTCTATTCCATAGGTCTAGTGTTTCTTTTATAGCATGAAACCTCAAAAGCGAAACAAAAAAGAATCATAGACACTTCAAGGAGTTACAGGACTCAACAAAATAAATAATACATGCCAAAAATATAATGATTCTGAACTTCCCATATCAGCATTGTCGATGTTCACTTAATAGATCATTGAATGAGGAACAGAGTGAACCAATTATCAATCAAGATGAAACTGATCGATCAAGTCAACATAAAAACAAGATGTTTATAAATCAAACTCAAAATCATGATCGACCACCCTCGAAATAGCAGCACTTTGTGATTGATCAAATTTTCCAGGTTGATAAATGACATAAAATGATGTCAACCAACCTTCCGACAAACAGGTTGGTTAACCAATCATGCTAAGGATCACACTGTAAAGATGATAGATCATTCCTGAGAGACTGATTGGTCACTATCACTCCTAATTTGATACATTTTGAGTGATCAATCACAAAGTCAAATGGGCCTAGATCCTAGACGTAACATCGATCAGTTTGTGATCGTATAAGAATCGATCACAATAGCTATGGTGACGACCCAGATGGTTGTTTGATCATTATTGGTCCTAATTTTATGTAGCAGCAATAAATATGTGATTGTATATTCAATCGATTGCAACAGCTATGATAACGATATAGATGGTTAATTGATCATGCTAAGAGACATGACTGATCACATTGTATGGATGATTGATCACTATCGGTCATGCTTTTAACACACTTGGAGTGATCGATCACAACGTCAGATGGGCCTAGTTCCTCGACTCACCCGTAATTAGTCTGTGAGAGACTAATCGCAACAGCTATTATGGTGATCTAGAGTGCTCCTAAACCCACTAAAGTCCTTTATACGCATAAAAAAGCTTCGAATCGAGCTCCCATGCTCCAAAACCCATTAGAGTCCTTTGAACACATAAAAAAAGCTTCAAATCGAGCTCCGCCACAGAATGAATGGACATCCTTATGTGGAGACATGACACAAAGATAAAAGTCTCAACTCATAAACAACTAATTGTTTGGATATATTCAACCTGTATCAAGTATGAAAAAAGACTCCATGAACTTCCAACCTAAATCAAATGGGATCTGATATCCTGTAGAAACAATCACAACCAAACAACACGAACCTACAGATTTACATGGAAAACCCTTCTCAACAGAAGGGACAAAACCTTGAGAGGGAATGTTGCAATGCTCACGTGCAGTTATGGTTGTCTTCACTTGCTTAATGAAAGGTAAGAAGAGATAGTTACATGTATAATTCCACAATACAACCAACTAACTCATACAATGAAACAACTAAATAGACCAAACTAGAACTTGGGCTACATGATTTCCTTTACCTCATTTCGAAGGACTAGTAGTCGAACTTGACCTCTCGTGTTTGTAAAATAAAATGAAATATTCTTGGACTTGACCCGTGGTTGTGAAGGTCATCAGACTTTACGACATAATCTAAATACAATCTTATAAAAAAGAGAAAGAAAACAAGGAAATTCACATCACAGACATGTTGCAGGATTAAGTAATAAAAAAACCTTCACTTAAGTTATTGTGTACGCTACCGCAATGGTTTTTCATCCTTGTAGGATCTAAATGATTTTGCCAAGTACTCAACTTCTGAACTCTATTATCTGCTTCAGGTACGAAGGACAAAGATTAGTGAGCGGATAAGAAAACTGCAGGATCTAGTCCCCAACATGGATAAGGTAAGCGTTAAGATTCTCTTTTACGAAACTAGTTCACGATGCCCGTCTTCGAACATGGCCTCTGCCATGGCTTCACTCGCATGAGTTCGTTAATGCAATATGCATAAGAACTAAGCATGTAGATGAATATGCTATGAATAAAGGAGTCATAAAAGCATCATAGAACATGTGTTCTATAATGTGTTTAAGCCTTGAAGCGTGTATCATTGCAGCTGCAGTTATGTGCTTGTAAATTCCTTCCCAAAATTGCTAATGTAGATATATAATGTATCGCAGATCATTTGTTTAAGTGTTGATCACGTATGATTGCTCGTGTTACATTAGTTTCTATTATTGTTCCTGTCATGTCAACCTGATACCCTTATTTTTTGCTAACTCATGTGGTTGCAGCAAACAAGTACAGCCGACATGTTGGACTTGGCTGCAGATTACATTAAAGAGCTTCAAAATGAAGTCAAGGTGGGTATGCTTGAGTGTGGTTCAGTTCACCTAAGCTCTTTGTTTCATCTGATGCATTGTGGATTTGATTTTCTCTTGTATGCAGTTATTGTCTGAAGGTCGTGCGAATTGCAAGTGCTCTGGCAGGCCGTCGGATGGTTTTCAATGATGTACAAAAAGAAGCAGCAGTTCCAAAACAATGTCTGGATGTAACACCTTTGTGATATTAACTCGACTTTCAGTGCAGGATGATAAACAGTGGCGTCAAGGAGAACGCAGAGTGAATGGTGCTTCTGGATTGGTTTAACGCCATGAACTCACCTTGTTATGTTCGACAACCTTGCTGGGTAATGGTATTGTATTTTGTAAAAGTTCCCATCTTCTGTAATCACAATCAGAGAGTCATAAGAATAGTAAAGCATCTAATCACATTGGGAGCCATTTCCTTCGAAGATTCCTCTTATCTGTTGAATAGGAGTCCAATGAGATTTATTGTTTGATCAGGTTGGAAAAATAACATGGCTGTCTTTGGATTACATTATTCAGCAGTTGGGCATTCTGGAAAAATGATTATGTGTTATGGCAAGTTAGTGATATTGTTTACTTGCATTTTTCGTGAATGTTTGCATGCAAAGTAAATTAAGAATAAAATGTACCTTAATTAGCATTGTTTTCTTGGAGGTTTTTCCTTTCATCTTTCATGTTTACACGTGTACAATGTTTTGTATGGTAACTTTGTATGTGATGTTTGTTTGTTTTTCAGTTGATGAGTTTGTCCCCCCTTAGTTATAACAGGTAGGACTTGTTGTATGAGGAATTGAAGTTGAATGAACCGAAATCAACATCCAAGATATATCCAGAAAGTTGTTTTTGTTTTTGACACATCCAGACGATTATGAATGTTAATATGCGATTGATTATCTACCATGGGTCCTACTTGTTTAGTCCAAGCATCGGAGCGAATC
The DNA here is from genome assembly GCA_037367405.1 of Ottelia alismoides. NCBI lineage: Eukaryota > Viridiplantae > Streptophyta > Magnoliopsida > Alismatales > Hydrocharitaceae > Ottelia > Ottelia alismoides. The sequence goes on along the minus strand of JAZKJV010000939.1, from coordinate 1,236,436 downwards.
TCTTAGGCATGAAGGAAATTTTTTGTCGATGATACGTAAGATTCATCCATAATTTGACTGCGTCGTAAGTAGTAAGTCATTCTTCACTACTACAACAACAACGTATTTTCCCACAATTAAGTAGGGTCAGTTATACGGATTTTTTTGCTTTCATTCGGATCTATTTTAAATCATTCTCGGGCTTAAATCCAAATAACTAAGATCCCTTCGGATAGTCTCATTACAACACTTCTTAGGCCTTCCTCACCCTCTCTTGGCCGACTCAACATCCCAAATCATGTATCTTCTAACCGGTGCATCAACCGACCTGTTTTGCAAATAGCCAAACCATCTTAAGTGGCTTTCTCTCATCTTATCCTCTATCTGAGCTACACCAACTTTCCTTTTGATTGCATCATTTCAAATCTGATATTTTCGTATATGACCACACATCCACCTTAATATTTTCATTTCTGCTATTGTCATTCTCTGCACTTGTCTATGGTTCACATACTAATATTTTGATCCATAGAGCATAGCATGTCTCACAATTGCTTTGTGATACTTTCCTTTGACTTTCAAAAGGTTCTTATTATCACAAAGAATAGTTGAGGCTCCTCTTCGCTTTTAGTCCACTTGCATTTATTCTATGAGTAACATCTCCATCAATTTATGCATCATATTGCACAATAGATCACAAGTATCTAAAACAAACTTTCTTCTGAATGTTATTATCTTCAATATTCACCTCGAGTCCTTCACCGTTGTTTCCATCGAATGTGAACTCCATATATTCAGTCTTCGCCCTGCTTAGACGAAATCCTTTAGTCATTCTTCACTATGTAGAAAAAAGTAAGATGGGGTTGCAATTGACTTGTGACTGCTCAAATCTAAGGATTTAACGAAATTATATGCACAATTCCATTACAATCAAGCATCGATATATAACTCGAAATAAAACACTCATCAACATAAGAGAGAAAGATGATCATTTGTTAAGTAACTTTGTCAATCATTTTCGGATTGTTGACCCATAAAGAATCTTCCACAAGCAACGGAAGGTGGAACTAGCGTAGCAAATTCTTCTCTATTTTTCTGCGACTAATTAATAAGGGTTTTCAGACTGACTAGCGTAGCAGATTCTTCTATGTTTTTTTGGCGACTAGTTAATGAGGGTTTTCAGACTCACTAACGTAGCAAATTCTTCTCTGTTTTTTTGATGACTAGTTAATAAGGCTTTTCAGACTGACTAATGTAGCAGATTCTTCTCTGTTTTTCTAACGACTAGTTAATAAGGTTTTTCAAACTGGTACTCTTTTTCCTTAAAAAAGGTCATTTCATTCATCGAAAGGCGTCGTAGGCCAGCGACACAACTATCCAGCATACCACAACTAAATTAACTTAATAGGGCTAGTTTAAAAGATATGACACCACACATCCTCCCCAAGCCACTGGGTTTGTTCGATTTAGAACAAAAAAAGGATTAAAGTGAGGTAAAGATAAAAAAACTTGGTTGAAAATCGGGTCAAAGCTATTGGCCCTTGAGTACCATAAATAGGAACCAACAGATCGAAGGCGCTAAGGTCATGTTCGCTTGGAGAATAAGGTATGGAATAAGAAGTCAATTCCCTGTCTGATGCAGTTTCTATGTGTACGGTTATTCCCATCCTTATCTCATTATATCACCTTATTTCACCTTTATTCCACCTTAGCTACTTTTATTTCACATTATTCTCTTTATTTTTATCTTTCCAGACGAACAGAGAATAGATCATTATTCTTCTTATTCTACATCTTTATTCATGCTTATTCTTGAACTGAACGCCTCCTAAGTTGTACATTACAAATAATGCCGAGAGCACTTCTTTTCTTAGAAGCAAGTTGCCAAAGATTCAGATAAGATAGCATAACATGAAGTATTGGATCTTTCTTTGGATTATCTAATCATAAATATGTTTGGCCTCCCAATATCATTCCTTATAGCATTTTGCTCTAAATTCCAGCGAACTGTGCTTTATTAATTTCCAAAAGTTTGTGTCATTGGCAGAGGGCAAAGGATTAAGAGGAATTGGTTTACCTTTGAAATAAGATGCTATGATATTAGCATGTACTAGAGGGGATTGTTTCTCTATTATTTTAATCATGGTTTTGTAGAACGCGGAGTTATTAAACTTCTTGTGGTTTAAGATCCCCTGTTCATGTCGACAAATTTTCAATCAAACCCCGGAGATGAGTATGGGCCAGGCATGGGCCAGACCTATAGGGTCTAAGTCCAAGTCCAATTATCTGCTTTGGATCGGGTCTAGGCCCATTATTTTTTTTGAGCCCAAGCCCGTCTCAATTATTATGGATCGGGCCTAGGTCGGACCGACCCATTTAGTGGTCTTCTTGGATGTTTATTTGACTAATAAAGCTGAGTTAATGATATCATAGATTCAATATGACTAATATCATAGCATTATGATTAACAACCTAAATACTGAATCGAAAATAAGATATAATCACAACAGCAAACATCTCCAATAATACTAAGGCAAGAAATTGGAAAAGATTAAGAAATTTTAAAAAAATAAAAAAATGAACTGTAGAGATAGATATTATTATGCTATGTACCTGTTCGTTATTTCTTTGTTTTCTCTGGACTACTATGTACTTTACCCTTAAGGTCTCTTCTTATATAAGAGAGCCTAGGGTTTCTCTGAATAACACAATCACTGTTTTTCTCCCAACATGGTATCAGAGCCCAAGCCCTAGGGCTCTCCACCCATCGTCCACCCCCACCCGCCGCCCACCCTCTTCTCGCCGCCGCTGCCAACCCCCAGCGCCCGACGCCGCCGCCCCTCTCGGCCCTTCTCCGCCACCAGCCCCCAGTCGTCGGCCCCCTACATCGCCGGCCCCCAGCCCAACCCAGCCGGCTCCTCATCGCCGCCGGTTCCAAGCTTTGTCGATCCCCCCGCCCCCCCGGGCATGGTTGATCCCGTTGCTCTTTTGCTCTAGCGGCACAGCTAGGGTGGTTTTTCCTAGTGCCTTGAGCCTAGCCGTCTCTTTCTCAAGGTGTATGGATTTGGGTGTGTAACGTCTATATACGCACTCGAATCCTATGCAATTTGTGTAGACATCTATCACTTTGTCTACAAACCCTAGTTCTTCTCCAGCAGCAATATGTTAGAATCGAAGGTTGATATGCCCTCCATAGGCGCATTCAAAGTTCCGGCGCTAATAGTCAAGATGGACGGGTCGAATTATGAGCTCTAGGCGATGCAGTTCATGAGCCTCATGAAGTCTAATGGTAAGAAGCACATTCTTACCGAGGATGAGCCAGCAGAGAAGACAGGGATATATGCCTCGTGGGAGGCTGATGACTCGTATGCAAAGATATGGTTGTCAGGTACATTATCGATGGAGATTGCCAACGATGTCCTCCATCAGCCCACTGCCAAGGCGATGTGGGATATCCTAGCTGCTACATATTCGCAGGTGCGAAATGAGACCAAGATGTTACAGCTTCAGCATGACATATTCACGATGAAGCAGAACGGCATACCTCTTCACTCCTTATACACATCCCTGAGGGGGATGTTTGAGAAGTTATACAGTACCATTCCTCTCACAGCGAATACTGAACAACAGAAGACATTCAGAATGCCACCATGGTGGATGTTCTACTTGCGGCCCTTGATCCTGAATATGACGCCGCCCGTTCTCATATCTTAGCCGATGCAGTTATTCCTCCAGTTGAGGATGTTTACAGGAGGCTCAGTCGCATAACAGTTTCTTCTAGTTCATCTACTCCACCCCCATCGGCGATGGCAGTTTCGCGTGGGAGAGGTGGTCCGTCTTCTGGTCGTGGACGTGGATGTGGACCCCAAGGTAGAGGTGGTCGCTTTAGTCAGACATGTTCATACTGTCACCGCACAGGCCACTCGGAGGAGACATGCTACTCTAAGCATGGGTTCCCAGCATCGGCACGTGTAACGGAGCACTCTCAGCCCCAGTTGGCATCTACTGCAGACAACCGTTTTGAGGAACTTGTGACACGTCTACGCGATATTTATGCCACAATCATCTGGTGATTTTTTTGGTGGACCTTCAGATGTTGCTGCTACAGCCTCCGCCAGTTCATCTGTTGCGCTAGTACATCAGGTAGATCTAGTGCATTTACACCGTCTCATGATATGTCTGATTGGATTATAGATTCGGGTGCCACACATCATCTCTGCCGAGATCGAGATAGACTTGAGTCCTACAGGGACATTCCTCACAGGCGCTCAGTGCAGATCGCAGATGGTACTCATTCCCCCTTGTTGGATAGGGGGAGGTCTTCCTATCCTCGACTATGCATCTACAGAATGTCCTACATGCTCCTGAGATCTCGATGAATCTGTTATCTGTTAGTCAGATTATGAAGGATTTGCATTGTCGTGCTATATTTGACCCGTCTTCTCTTATTTTTCAGGACATACTAACGGGCAGGGTGATTGGTTGTGGCTCTGAGCAGAATGGTCTATATCGGCTGGTTCGGAATTCTTATGCTGGCGTATCCTCTCATTCTGTCGGACCAGTTTCTCCGTACATCTGGCATCTCCATTTTGGTGACCTCCCGCTCCAGAAAATGCGCCATCTTCTACCTTAGATCCCTCTCAGTTCTTCCTTTCGCTGTGAAGCATGTCAGTTGGGAAAGCATTATCGGTCGAGCTTTCTTAGTCATCAGAGTCGGAGCAGTAGCTCCCCGTTCGAGTTGTTTCATATAGATATATGGGGTCCAAGTCGTGTACCCGATCATCAGGGGCACATATATTATCTAGTGGTAGTGGATGATTTCTCTCGTGTATCTTGGGTCTTTCTTTTAAAGAATAAATCTGAAGCAGGAGATGTGATCAAGAATTTGATTAATGAAGTGTAAAATGTGTTCTCTTCTACTGTCAAATATGTTCGTACATATAATGCTCTAGAATTTTGCACACGGTCCCTCTCTCAGTTTCTTTCATCAAAGGGCATTATTCACCAAACCACTTGTGTGTACACATCTCAGCAGAATGGTGTGGCGGAAAGAAAGCATCGCCATTATCTTGACATTACTCGAACCCTACTGATTCAGAGTTGTGCTCCTATTTCTTTCTGGGGGATGTTGTTCTTACCGCGTGCTATCTCATCAATCGTATGCCATCTTCTGTTCTTGGTGAGAAAATTCCTCTCTCTATCATTTTTTCCTGACAAGGAATTATTCTCACTTACTCCGCGTGTCTTTGGTACTGTGGCATTTGTTCATCTTCTGACTCCTGGACTTGACAAACTCTCTCCTAGAGCTGTCAAGTGTGTCTTTGTCGGTTATTATCGGACTCAGAAGGGCTATCGGTGTTATGATCCCATAAATAAGAAATACTTTGTTAGTGTTGATGTCACGTTCTTTGAGTATGTTATGTATTTTTCTCCTGCAGGTGACAGACTGGTACCATCCACTACCAATGATGATGTCTATGTCCCTCCACCTCCCACTTGGAGTTCACTTGAGTCTACTCATGTTCCTGCCCCTACATCATCTTCACCACCACCACCTCCACCTCCACCTCTTTCGAGACCTCCCATTCCACCTCTACCAAAATTCTATATGCGTCGGCCAGGTCCTGCTCAGGCTACACATCAGCCACCCATCTAAAGGATATGGTTAGATCCTCAAGCGCATCACAGAAGCGTGAGCGTCGTATCGAATACAACGAGGAGCGACTAGTCGCACTAGTTGCTCGATGCAGCGGAATTTAAAAAATTCATACGACGAAACCACATGATCCAAGAACACTTCTCAGATCGTTTTGTCTAAACCACAAACAAGTAATAGGATTACCTCTTGAAGCGTGGTTGCGATCAAGTCTAAACGAAGAGACCTCCCGTCTCAAGTCCGATCCGACGGAGGAGACGCTTGCGAGCGCGGGGATGAACCGCGTGCTTCTCGCAATCCATGTTGATGATCCAAGCGGTGGATCTCCTGATCTCGACACACGAGATCCGACATCTTCTTCATGAGCGAGGCGCACCGAAGTAGACGGAGATCCATGAGCAGACGATCGAGCAGCATAACGACGACGCTGCAGCGATGGAGACTTCTCTCTAGGTCATCCATGGTGGATGGCCATGAGAGAGAGAGAGAGTAGACGTGTAGAGAGAGATGTGCTTCTCAAGAATTATGTGTGTTGTGTGTAAAGAGAGAGCATGGGTATGCCTCTCTATTTATAGGGTTTTGGGATCCATGGATCTCAATCCATGAGACATATAAAATCAATGGATGAGATTGATTTATGTCAATCCAATGGTCAAGATTGTTGTTGGTAAAAGCCAACAACTTGTGATTTAATTTAGATTAATTATATTTGATAAATCAAATATATATTAATACCCAAATTAAATCAATCAAATAAGGAGTGAAATATAAAGGAGATCATCCATCCCCATAAAAGGGAGTGGACGGCCACCAATCCCACAAGGGAATTGGGTGTCGCCCACCCCTTCCATATGGAGAGGGCAATCTCATGGAAATCCATGAGATTGCATATCTCCTTGATTTTCTCTCTACTTATTTCCAACAACTATTTGTTGGGATTTTATTCATCAAAAATAATTCATAATTATATTTGAGAATATTGCAATCCTGACATTGAAAAATTGTGAATCATATTCACAACCCAAAACAACATATAATTTACATTGTCAATTAATTACACAATGTGTATCCAATACACATAGTAATTAATCAACAAGTATAAATTATAATTAGCTCTCTCTAATACATTATAAATTATATTTATAATATATTGTGAATAATTGGATATTGCTATCCACATTATTCTTATTCATAATAATTAAATCACATTTAATTATATTGGATAACTTATTCTCATGTGTTCAAATAATATGAATCACATTCACATTATTTACATCTTTGATAATCAAATCACATTTAATTATCTAAGATAACTCTCCTTATAATATGAATCAAATTCATATTATTCATGATAATTAAATCACATTTAATTATCCATTTTCTCAATGCTCGGATACATATATCAACAATAGAATTATCCATGAACGCTTTCAAGGATAATGCGCTTTCTCCGCGAATACTTGGAGATAAGGACAGGGTGATTGTATTGTTCCACGTATAGTGACATGGATATTGAGATCATATCTCAAATCCATATCGCGGGCCTCCCATAGATGCTTGATTAAATCAAGACTGCAAATTTAATCTTCTCATTGCATCTGAATCACATTCAGATCAATGTCCAACATTTGGACTAAGATCAGATTACTTCTCCACTGAGAGGAGTCACTAAAATCCAGACCCGTTTCATCACTCCCTAGGAATGGAAGCATCATGGTTATACAATCGTTTATGATCACATCACCCTCAGGTATTCCCTATACCTGTACATCCTGTATACTGGAAGACTCAGAATAAACCCGAAGTATGAGATCAACTTTACACTGTCTACTTCAGGGTTCTATCAGTAAGTTTCTCTTTCGATCATTGGAAGTCGGTATCGATCGTATACTTTCCAAAAGCATATATCATACCTAGGTCTTGATCATATACTTTCCAAAAGTATATATCAAACCTACAAATTCAGTCAAGCTTCCAAAGCGAGACGACCATGCGCATGGAATTTGATACTTCCCAATATCTCATGAGTGAGCTCATGTCTTCCAGTTCAGTAACTGAACCTGTATGATTCCTTTGAGAGATCGTATTACTCATATGCCCTTATATGCACACCAGCGCGCCGGTGTATAGACCTTGATTAGGTCATCAACCTATTGGTCTGCCAAATGTACATACTCAAACATATAGTAACACATCTGTCTCTGCTCAGAGGATGTGTGCCTGTATCGTGACAGCATACGATATAGGACTTTAGTTATCTCGATCTCGTTAAGTCTATGCAGAGAACCTGCATCAAGAGGTTGGTCAGATATCAGCCTAACTGAGATAGGATTGCCATCTCCTACTCTGGCTGGAGATTATCTCTTAACAATCATTTGACGGTGCTTGATGAGTCCTCGATCTAACTCTTTAGATATTCATCCAAGCACTGACCTCTATGATTCAATAATTGAATCAACAGCTGTATGATCATCAAGATGGCCATGGTACATAACCCTAATTGTACTAAGGGACCTATTATGCAAATTATGTATTCTTCATTTCAGATTAGGGAATGATATTCGCAATAACATTTATTGCATAATGGCTCGTCGTGGGCTCGCATGTCCAACAATCTCCCACTAGCCCAAAGAGCCATTATGGGCTAATCATTTAAACCCACACTCATGTGACAATCATAGGCTATTAAAAAAATTGCTAGGTAAGTTGATCAGTCACTCTGTTCCCGCGAGACTACGCCAAGTCCTTTTACGATACTTGCATATCCCCAGTAACAATGCTTGCATCTAATGCGAAACACTCAATCTTGTTAAAGCTATTATAGGGTCCTTGACACTATAGCTTAATAATTATTATAACCAGTATTTCCATAATCCTTATTAGAATACCTTCATCTCTGGAGATCACTATCTCTGAAGGTATCCAAAGTTAAGACCTTTTGGATCACTATCTATAAAGTCTTAAGTTTTTGAAAATAAGACTTTGAGATCACTATCTCTAAGTTTCATCATTTTTGAAGATATTGATATTACTGCAATCAAGTGTTTTATCTCCATAGTAGGATTAGCTATAGTTTACTACTCCCACTGCATGGCAGACATCTGGTTGTTGTACACATTTAGCATTTACCCAGCTTCTCGGAACTGATGCACAAGGGCAAGCAGTTTTAGCATTCACATCCTCAACTCTTTGAGGTGTTATCCCTTTAGATAGGTCAGTACCATATTTTAAGGGAAGGAATCCTTTCTTGGAATTTTCCAGAAAATGGAATAAGTCCAAGGTGTACTACTAATGTGTTAGTTCCAATACCCTCTTCTCTTTGCTTCTGAACATCTTCAGAACAAAGATCTAAGAGGTGTCCTTGAGATCATATCTTGAGGTATGAGATAACCAGATTATAAAACACTCATTATCATCCTTAGATCATTCCAAATGATTAGGATAATATCTACATTTAACATGAAGAACACAATGGCACTCCCACTAAGCTTCACATGGTTCATCAAGATTTTATCTGAGATCATAACATTTATAATTTCATCAAATCTTATGTTCCAACTACAACAAGCTTATTTGAGTCCAAAGATGGAGTTCTTTAGCTTGCACACCTTGTTTTCCTCAACCATGAAGTCCTGAGGCTACTTCATATGAATATCCTCAGAGAGGTATTCATAGAGGAATGCAATCTTGACTCACATCTTGAAGATGTCATAGTCAAGTTGTGTAGATATAGTTAGCAATATTCTGATGGGTTAAAGCAAGGTCACTGGAGAGCAAGTCTCATCACAAGCGATGTCTTCTCTTCTGTATGTAGCTCATGGCTACGAACCGTGCTTTGAAGGTTTCTACCTTCTTATCAGGTTTCTCCTTTCTCTTGAAGATCCATTTACACCTTAATGGGTCTTACTCATATAGGTGGATCCTCAAGGGTCCATATACAACACTTGTATATGAAATCTACATTAGACTTTTATTGCTAACATCCATCTTTCCATGTCATGATCCTCAGGAACTTCATCACATGAAGTCTGATCATTTTCACATGGAATACATCTTTAAACTTATTTGAAGAAGTATTAGTGTTTCATCTTCAATTATTCTTTTAGTTTCCGATTTCAGGAGCCTCATTATCTTCTCAAGATTAAATGAGTTCCTTTACTTCATTTTTATCTTGATTCTTAAGAGAGTCATCCTCTAAGAATCACATTCTCAGAGATGAGATCCTTTAAGAATCTTATGGTCATAAAGTAGGTATACAATACTATCCTTTATTTTCCTAATGAAGTAGCACTCTCTAGTGTTAGATTCCAGCTTGCATGCATGGAACCTTATTAAGTATATAATGTAGTCTCTACTACATATATACCTTGGAAACTAAGAGATAATTATGCTAGGATTAATCACTGATTAAATCATGTCACACATGATCAATTGTGTCTCCCAACAACTCCATTGAGTTAAGGTTCATTAGGAGGGTTGAGATAGGAATGATATTCATATCTCCATAAGGTATTTCTTGAATTCATCTAATAGGTACAGTCTACCTTGGTTAGATCAAATTCATTTCGTCTTCCTTCAAACTTTGGTTCTAAACCAAAATTGTGAAATCTTTGAACATTTCAAAGTTTTCTAAGTGAAGAGAAGAAATCTCATATCACAAATAATCACTAATAGATATAACATATCCATAATTTTTATTCTGATATAGATGATTCACATACATCAATATGTATGAGATCTCGAATGCCTTAACGTCTTACACCTTTCCCAAAGAAGGGTGTATTGGACATTTTTTCTTTGAATACAATATTCACAAGTATGCGAGATTTGAATCTTTAGACAATCTAAAGTTTCATGTCTTACTAGTCCATTGATCTTATCAATAGACATATGTCCAAAACTTGATGCCAGATTATTGTCAAATGATCTTTATCCTCCTATTGATCTTTAAAGGTTTAATTTTCAGTATTAGAAATCTTAATGAACCATTCATTAATTTTCTAATTTAATAGAGTCCACTAGATTTTAGATTACTATCTGAAATATCTCCATCATAGCTCTTTATGATAGATTTATTACAGAATTCATGTTTATATCCAACAATTAGAAATAAACAATGAGTGTATTCTAATATCTAGGTCATAGAGACATTCTCTAAGACTAAGGGCTCCCACTGAAAATATGAAGTCTATTGATCCAACGAAAATTGTTGCAACACTTGCATCACTTTCAACATGGATGACCAATAAACCATAAGATCAAATTTCTAATACTCTACTTACTTACCAAAAAAATTCTAATACTCTAATACATATGCAACCAATTGCAAGTGTCATTAGAAGATTGAGATACAATTATTAGACTTTACCTTATCAAATAAAAGCCAATTTCAATGATTATATGTAGGTTATTCTGATGTATTATCTAATTCCTTCTCTAAGGATTCAAGATAGATTTGATAGTCATACTATCAACACATCAACATATTACAGTATTGGCATTCATCCAACTCTTTGGATGTCATATGGAAGTCACACAAGTACAGTCAACTCTTTGATTATACTTCTTGCTTGGGTCCAACCCATGCTTCCATTGCGCTCCCTTTATCTATAGACAACCATTGCTTAAGACTAAGGACCTCTTATGTTAAATTCAAAAGAATTTAATGTAAGAGCATTTCGACAGTTATACATGCTTCACCCAATTCATACAATATGAATATTATGAAGCTTCTAGAGTATAGACAGTAGAATGATGACACTCATCCTCTACATCCATCTAAACTCTTAAAAAAACATAGGTTCAGGTATGTACTCAAACAATTTGAATACATCATCTCTTATAGAGCTACCATTCTACATGATGCAGAGAACCATGTCATTCATGATTAAATGTCAAGAGAACATATGTATGCCAGAATATCTTCATTGATTTTATAAGGATTATTTGACAATTGCGATCATCATCGATATGCCACTTTCAAAGTGCATTCGATTAGAGATCAAGACTATAGAGACATACAAACCCTAGGGTTGTAGATCTATTGTCTAGTCAATCATCATTTCTCATTATTATGAGGAAACTTGCACATTGCAACCACATACATTATGTGTCCAACTGCAAGTACAATATCTGGATCATGAGTCTAATCCATGATATTTTAGAGGTTATTATTGAGTATAACATTGAGTGGGATTAATGAAGGATTGTCTGAAATAAGAAATTTGCATAAACTTACATAAATATATAATTTACTTTGATTTAGGAGTTTTTATATCAAAGTTATCTTGCCATGTCAACAATGAAAGTTCATTCCCTTAATCACTTTCAATGTAAGAGATATACTTACCATTATATCTCAAGCAAGATCTGGGATCTCCTTCCTTATCTTTGTTACATCCCAGTAATATTAGAAACTGCAACTCGGATAAAAAGAAGCGGGAATACATTCCGCCTTGCAAGTCCAACTTGCATCTCCTAATTCGGTCTTTAACACCCGGGTCCACCACCCCTAAGGTGATGTTGACCTGTCATTAATTGAACCAACCGTCAACAGGAATAGAACTCGCTATGCGCAATCCAATATCGCCCCAATAATATGAGGATCCGATATTGGGGTCACTACGCATATGACCTTACTCTTTCGAGAAGCAAAGAGCCCGATCCAGATGCGCTTGTATATAGGAGCTGTCACTTCGGGCATGCGTCTCCTATATACAATCCCTGGCAACGGAACCCTTCGCCTTGACGGGAGACCATGGATGTCACTTATGTGATCCTCCATATCTTATTCAAATTTAATTAATTACTATGAATCACATTCATATAAACAATTCTTCCAAGGAAATTATCAACTCTAATCATATTAGAGTATAATTGGACATAATCAATTCAATCATATTAAATTAATTATCAATCAAATTCAATCAATCAAACTTGATTGTTATACTTGAATATATATGGTATTATTATCAAAGTACATATTAATTCGTATTTTAATAATTAGAAAAATACAACTTAATCCCTCAGACATTATCCCGACCCTACCTGTTGTCATGGCCAGTGCAGGCGAGAGTGGGACAGACCACATACGTTGCAACCCGCTACCCCAACGATCTCCGACTAGTCGCCATATCCACCTCGGGAAAGGATAATGCCAAATTGATTAATTTGTACTTGAGATGATCATCGGTTCTTCAACCGAAATTATACCATATAGTAATCAAAACAATTTTTGATTATAAGGAAATTTGCTAGACAAATTCCCAATCCTATTCAAGCAAGGAGTTTGATGATTGTGTTTCTAATTATGATTTAGATCAAATCTAATCAATTAATTGGTTGAGGCCAAGTCAATTAAGGAAATAATCATCTTCCAATATTTCTCAAATATTTTACATAATTATTTCTTGAAATTAGCAATTAATTTCATTAATTGACAATCACATGGTTTTTGATTAGGACTGTAATTTCAGCAGTGACCCCTACTTACTAAAATTAGCATATCTCAATCACATTAAATCCAAATTAGACAAAATCAGTTTTCATATATTGCTAATTTGATTTAGAACAGAACCCAAGTGATATTTCACGCATTTCGATGCAAGTCTAAACAGTAATTAACTTTTTAATCATATTCAGATCTACAGTTCCCGCAACAATGCATATATGTTCATTAAAACAACCATATCTCGAGTATACGAAATCCAATTTACGCAAACTCAGATCCTATGGTTTCCTTATTTAATGGGGAACAAAATCCAAGTAAATAATTCGTGCTTAAACATTTTAAACATGGCCGAAATTATTTACTAAACATATCTGCGAAATCAAATGCGATAAAAAACTTTCGCGACCTTAACGAACCCAAGTCGTCCTCGGTTTGTGAATCATACTCGAAACCATAGATCTAAGGCTCTGATACCACTTAAAGAATATGGTTAGATCCTCAAGCGCATCACGGAAGCGTGAGCGTCGTATCGAATACGACGAGGAGCGACTAGTCGCACTAGTTGCTCGATGCAGCAGAATTTAAAAAAAAAATCATACGACGAAACCACATGATCCAAGAACACTTCTTGGATCGTTTCGTCTAAACCACAAACAAGTAATATGATTACCTCTTGAAGCGTAAATACGATCAAGTCTCTAAACGAAGAGACCTCCTGTCTCAAGTCCGATCCGACGGAGGAGACGCTTGCGAGCGTGGGGATGAACCACGTGCTTCTCGCAATCCATGTTGATGATCCAAGCGGTGGATCTCCTGATCTCGACACACGAGATCCGACATCTTCTTCACGAGCGAGGCGTACCAAAGTAGACGGAGATCCACAAGCAGACGATCGGGCAGCATAACGACGACGCTGCAGCGATGGAGACTTCTCTCTAGGTCATCCATGGTAGACGACCATGAGAGAGGGAGAGAGAGTAGATGTGTAGAGAGAGAGAGATGTGCTTCTCAAGCATTATGTGTGTTGTGTGTAAAGAGAGAGCATGGGTATGCCTCTCTATTTATAGGGTTTTGGGATCCATGGATCTCAATCCATGGGACATATAAAATCAATGGATGAGATTGATTTATGTCAATCCAATGGTCAAGATTGTTGTTGGTAAAAGCAAACAACTTGTGATTTAATTTAGATTAATTATATTTGATAAATCAAATATATATTAATATCAAAATTAAATCAATCAAATAAGGAGTGAAATACAAAGGAGATCATCCATCTCCATAAAAGAGAGTGGACGGCCACTAATCCCACAAGGGAATTAGGTGCCGCCCACCCCTTCCATATGGGGAGGGAAATTTCATGGAAATCCATGAGATTGCATATCTCCTTGATTTTCTCTCTACTTATTTCCAACAACTATTTGTTGAGATTTTATTCATAAAAAATAATTCATAATTATATTTGAGAATATTGCAATCTTGACATTGGAAAATTGTGAATCATATTTACAACCCAAAACAACATATAATTTACATTGTCAATTAATTACACAATGTGTATCCAATACACATAGTAATTAATCAACAAATATAAATTATAATTTGCTCTCTCTAATACATTATAAATCATATTTATAATATATTATGAATAATTGGATATTGCTATCCATATTATTTTTATCCATAATAATTAAATCACATTTAATTATATTGGATAACTTATTCTCATGTGTTCAAATAATATGAATCACATTCACATTATTTACATCTTTGATAATCAAATCACATTTAATTATCTAAGATAACTCTTCTTATAATATGAATCAAATTCATATTATTCATGATAATTAAATCACATTTAATTATCCATTTTCTCAATGCTCGGATACATATATCAACAATAGAATTATCCATGAACTCTTTCAAGGATAATGCGCTTTTCTCTGCGAATACTTGGAGATAAGGACATGGCGATTGTATTATTCCACGTATAGTGACATGGATATTGAGATCATATCTCAAATCTATATCGCGGGCCTCCCATAGATGCTTGATTAAATCAAGACTGCAAATTTAATCTTCTCATTGCATCTGAATCACATTCAGATCAATGTCCAACATTTGGACTAAGATCAGATTACTTCTCTACTTAGAGGAGTCACTAAAATCCAGACCCGTTTCATCACTCCCTATGAGTGGAAGCGTCATGGTTATACAATCGTTTATGATCACATCACCCTCAGGTATTCCCAATACCTGTACATCCTGCATATTGGAAGACTCAGAATAATCCCGAAGTATTAGATCAACTTTACACTGTCTACTTCAGGGTTCTATCAGTAAGTTTCTCATTCGATCATTGGAAGTCGGTATCGATCATATACTTTCCAAAAGCATATATCATACTTAGGTCTTGATCATATACTTTCCAAAAGTATATATCAAACCTACAAATTCAGTCAAGCTTCCAAAGCGAGACGACCATGCGCATGGAATTTGATACTTCCCAATATCTCATGAGTGAGCTCATGTCTTCCGGTTCAATAACTGAACCTGTATGATCCCTTTGAGAGATCGTATTACTCATATGCCCTTATATGCACACCAGCGCGCCGGTGTATAGACCTTGATTAGGTCATCAACCTATTGGTCTGCCAAATGTACATACTCAAACATATAGTAACACATCTGTCTTCGGTCAGAGGATGCGTGCCTGTATCATGACAACATACGATATAGGACTTTGGTTATCTCGATATCGTTAAGTCAACTCTTTGACCTAACTAATCTGACACCTCCGAATTTCTATTCCTATGCAGAGAACCTGCATCAAGAGGTTGGTCAGATATCAGCCTAACTGAGATAGGATTGCCATCTCCTAGTCTGGCTGGAGATGATCTCTTAACAATCATTTGACGGTGCTTGATGAGTCCTCAATCTAACTCTTTAGATATTCGTCCAAGCACCAGCCTCTATGATTCAATAATTGAATCAACAGTTGTATGATCATCAAGATGGCCATGGTACATAACCCTAATTGTACTAAGGGACCTATTATGCAAATTATGTATTCTTCATTTAAGATTAGGGAATGTATTCGCAATAACATTTATTGCATAATGGCTCGTCGTGGGCTCGCATGTCCAACACCATCACGCCTCAGGTATGTTCAGATGGCATTACTACTGACGGGTCAGATACGGTACATGTGCAGGATTCTTCATTGCAGAAGGAAACTACACCATCCAGTACAGAAGAAGATGATCTTGATATTCCTATTGCTATCCGGAAGCAGAAGCGGATGTGCTTCTTATCCCTTTGCTTCACATGTGTCTTTTCACCGTCTCACTGGCGACTTTCAGAGATTTGCTGCAGCGTTGTCTTCAGTGGATATACCACGGATCTACCAGGAAGCTATGAAAATTGATTGCTGGAGAATGACTATGGAAGATGAGATGCGTGCATTGCAGTCTCGTGGCACATGGTCTTTGGTTATTGCTCCTTCTGATGCATCTATTGTGAGCTGTAAGTGGGTCTTCACAGTTAAATATCATGCAGATGGCAGTCTTGATCGGTACAAAGCACGTTTGGCCGCGCGTGGTTTTACACAATCCTATGGCATGGACTATATGGACACTTTTTCTCCAGTGGCTCGACATTCTACCCTTCGCATTCTCTTATCTGTGGTTGTGATCAGTGACTGAAGTATATCTCAACTGGATGTCAAGAATGCCTTCTTGTATAGAGATCTGCAGGAGGAAGTCTACATGCAGCATCCACCAAGGTTTACTGCTGAGGGGGAGAAGCATATGGTGTGTAGACTTTACAAGGCAATTTATGGCCTCAAACAGAGTCCAAGAGCGTGGTTCCAGAAGCTTTTCAATCTTATTGAACAACAGGGATTCAAGAGGTCGAATGCAGACCACTCATTGTTTGTTCAGAAGTCATCGGCAGGTACGGTTATTATCATGGTCTATGTTGATGATATTCTGGTTACATTAGATGATATTCAGGGCATATAAAGGGCGAAGGCATTCCTAGGCTGTCAGTTCGTTACGAAGGATCTTGGAACCCTAAGATATTTTCTGGGGTTGGAATTTGCCAGGAATGCACAGGGTTTGGTGATGACCCAACGGAAGTACATTACAGACTTCTTGATTGAAACAGGCATGGTTGGATGCAAACCATCAAGTATTCCCATGGATCCAAGCACGAAGTTGTATGATGATGATACTGCCGAAGTGGATAAGAGGAGATATAAAGAAATGGTGGGTAAGCTCCTTTATATTACCATAACTCGACCCGATATTGCCTTTGTAGTAAGCAGGGTGAGTCAATTTATGGAGCAGCCAAGACAAGTTCATATGGATGCTATATACATGATACTGAGGTATCTGAAGTCTTCTCCAGGTTCAGGGTTGTTGTTTCGAAAGGGTACAGATTTGTCTATCCCAGCATGTGCAGACGCCGATCATGCAGAATGCCCTAAGGATCGAAAATCAACCTCAGGATTTGCAGTGTTTGTTGGAAGCTCTCTGGTTTCTTGGAAAAGCAAGAAATAAATTGTTGTGGCAAGGTCCAGTGCTGAATCCGAATATAGGGCCATGGCGCAAGCAAGCACGAAGATGATGTGGGTTCGATCTGTACTAGAGGATCTACATATAGCCGTACCTCTACCCATGCAGCTTCAGTGTGACAATCAGGCAGCCTTGTTCATTGCCAACAATCCAGCTTTTCATGAAAGAACCAAGCATATAGAAGTTGACTGCCATTACACTAGAGACTTGATCCAGAGAGGATTGATATCTACAACTCATGTGAGCTCAGGGGATCAGACTGTGGATGTATTCACCAAGTCGTTACTCAGAGGACCTTTTCAGAGATGTTCATCCAAGCTGAGCATGATAGACACCTATGCTCCACCTTGAGGGGGAGTGTAGAGATAGATATTATTATGCTATGTACATGTTCGTTATTTCTTTGTTTTCTCTGGACTACTATGTACTTTACCCTTATAAGGTCTCTTCCTATATAAGAGAGCCTAGGGTTTCTCTGAATAACACAATCATTGTTTTTCTCCCAACATGAACCATTCTCGAGTTGCTTGTTGAAAGAGAGAGGCAAGTGTGGGTGGTGCTCCATGTGTGTGTGTGTTGCTACTCCAAGCCTCCACATGACGACGACGGCTAAGGGAGCGTGGGTGACACTGTATGGTGGTGCAATAGGACCGCTAGGGCTAACGAGTGCGGGATTGCGAGGTGAGGGAGGGGGCGCATAATAAGAAGGGGTAGGGGAACTCACACGGGGAAGGGGGGAAACCCCTGGCTTAGGCATATGCCTGGGGAGTTATTAGGATCAATAAGTGGGCTTGCGGACCCTCTATCAGGCCGAACTCGTGGGCCCTAATTCAGGCTCTCTTACTGGTCGGGCCTGCAGGCCTAATGGGTTGGGCCGAGCTGAGCCTGAGCCCGACCCAATTAATAAATGGGTCTGAAATTTTGGCTCGAGCTCGATCGAAAATTGTTTTGGGTTCGGGTGGGGCCGGGCTAGGTTGGTTGAGCTTCAGGCTTCAGGCTCAGCCCAATGCCCATCCCTACCTACATTTGTGTGAATTTCGATTTCACAAAATAATCTATGAATCTTATCGAAGACACTAAGAATTTTTGAGAGAATATTTAGGGGATGTTCATTTGAGGAATATGAGGTCTTTATCCCTCAAATTATCGATTCCTCTGAAAATGGTCAATATTTGGGTCACGGAGTCAAGATGAGGGATAGGTTTAGCCATTACCAATCTCTCCTGACAAAATATGAATAACTGCAGATTATCTAATAACTTTATGCAATATAACTAACTTTCATCCATTATCCCTTCTTATCCAACCGAAAAAAATAACAAATAGGGTAAATTACAATTTGGGTCCTCTATGGGTCCGATCTCAGAATGGGTCCCGATCTTTAAATTGTAACGATTCGGGTCCCAGAACCATTTAAGAAATGGAAATTTTGGGTTTCATGACGAATATGCCCTTGTTGGGAAGGGCATATTCGTCATGAATATGCCCTTCCCACTTTTAAATAAGGGCATATTTAAAAGTTGGGTTCCAACTTTTAAATAAGGGCATACTCGTCATTAGCCCCAAAAAGTTCCTCACATTAATGGCCCTGGGACCCGAATCGTTACAATTTAAAGATCGGGACCCATTCTGGGATCGGACCCATAGATGGGGACCCAAATTGTAATTTACTCTAACAAATAACTATCATTTATCCTTCTTTATCCCACATAATCATATCCCTGCAAATGAACATAAATGAAGGATACAACAGCTTAATCCCTCCTTATCATGTACCTCGTATCCCGCTATTGAATAGCTCCTTAGTGCTCCAAGCCACCGAAGGATTAGAGGGCAAGGGAACGATATAATTCTAGTCATAAAAGATAGAATTTTGGTGGTTTATTGGATGGTAGGCACACTGCATTACCACCAGATCATTTAAATCGTACATTTTGACAAAAAAAATTACATATAAAAATTTGAAAACTCCACCCAAAATTCAATTGGTAATATCAACTACTTAATCCTTTCCGACGTTGAAAGGATTGCGTAGTAAACTACAGATTTGGAGATATTTACCTTAAACCTAGAAATTAGAGAGAAGATTTTCTACCAACGATGCATTTGATTGCATCCTTGTCATACTTGATTAAGATCAGGAAGATCAGGATATCATCCACAATCCAGATATTAGTGATTTGGTTAGTTAGATTAGGCGTGAGAATCCCCCTATTAGTCATTGCATCAATTAACTTATTCAACAATCCATCTAGGATATTGAGCGCAATATTATTTGGATTTTTATTACTCTTGTCCCTTTTAACTTCCGCAGTATCAGTTATACCTTTCTTTTTTTCATAATATCAGTTGTGTCCCTATCTTCTTAAACTATTATCACTTCTTTTCTTTTGTCAGTTTAGCTGTCAATGAGGTGAACTTAATCATAGTTTATTCAAATCAAGGTATGGTCAAAGAACGACTTGTTGCATTTATACCCCTGCAATTAAAATGTTTAAGAAAGAGGAGGGCGCACCGGATGGACAAGGTCTTCACCACCTCTACGAACTCACACCACTGTTGATGCTGCTCTTCCACTCGACACTGGGGGTGCACACGGATTGGATAAAATCTGTAATATGAAGCTATTGGATTGAATTGTTTTGATTTGATCATTCTAATGGGTATGTTTGGAATGGGATTTTTCAAATCCGTTCAAGTATGGATTGGATCGGATCTTTACTGAAAATCGATCCGATCCAATCCGTTAATCCGCTAATAAACACAAACACACACACACACACACACACACACACACACACACATATATATATATATATATGGGTAAAATGGGGCTGCCCCTGGGGAAGCTAACTTAGCTCTCCCTGCCCTATTTTTTCTCGTTTTTTTTATTTTTAAATGAATCCGTGAGTTTTTATCATTATATCATGTAGTATGTCATTCAAGTTTTGTGCGAACACAGAGACTCCTACGGCTTCCATCCAGACAGTCATTTTTTAACGGTTGTATAATTGTTGAAATCGACCGCATCTTGATAGAGGCCATATGAGTCTTTGTTTCGCATGAGACTTAGATGACATAATATATGGATATAATTATGAAAATCCATGAAACTTGAATGACTTAAAGGTTGGGCGAAGAGTAAAGACCTTGTTGTACCTTCAACGACTCCGGTGGAACCATAGGCTCCAAGAAAAGTGATGGAAAGGTTGATGGCAATGACGACTTGCAAAGCTCACGGGAAAAAGCCGACCACACACAACAACGTCGTTGGGGGTAGGAGCCCATTGGAGAAGCTTCATGCGAGGGATGGAAGATTGTTGGCACATGGAGGCATCACCCTATTTCCATGTGAAAATGAGTGCGAAGGGGAGAGCGAGAGAACCGAGAGAGAATAGTTATACCCCAAATGGGAGAGGAATAGGTCCCTTATTCAAGCCACTATTCCCCTACCGAACAAGTCCTAAGTAAAAGTGGAATTAAGCCCCATTACTAGGATGACTCTATCCCACTTCTCCTGAGTTCTATCTATTAGGATTAGAGTTATATTAGGATTAGGAATCTTAATGGAACGAGATTATTAATCCTAATAGTAGTTGAGTTGTATTTTATTTATAGTCTTAAAGAGAATATGACTATGGGATTATGATTTGGACTATATATAGAGGGGGTGGGAGGTATTGCCTCCACACCACCACAAGGACAATGTAACCCCTAGAGAAAGTCAGGGGGAGAGAGAGAAGAAAGGAAGAGAGCAATGGAATGAAAAGAGATGTACGCATTCTTCTTTGTTATTCGTGAAAGGTGACCGACCACCGTTATAGGTCTAACATGATCTAATCTCATTCTTCTTCCTAGGTTCTAACATGCTCAACAAAATGTATATCAATATGGTATATCCCATGGCTCACACATTGGTGTAATAATTTTATAATTGGGTAAATATAGAGGGGGTAGGAGGCATTACCTCCATACCGCCACAAGAAAAATGTAACCCTTAGAGAAAAGGGGGAGACAGAGATAGAAGAGAGGAAGAGAGCGAGGGAATGGAAAGAGTTGTACTCGTTCTTCTTTTAGTGATCCTTCTTCTCCGGTATTTGCGAGAAGTGATCGACCATTGTTATAGGTCTAACATGATCTAATCTCATGGGATTATAATTGAGCTACATATAGAAGGGGTGGGAGGTATTGCCTCCACAACACCACACGAACAATGCAACCCCTAGAGAAGGGGGGGGGGAGGAGAGGAAGAGAAAGAGAGAGAGAGAGAGGGAATGGAGAGAGCTGTACTCATTCTTCTTTTAGTGATCTTTCTTCTCTGGTATTTGCGAGAATTGGCCGACCACCGTTATAGGTCTAACATGATCTAATCTCATGGGATTATAATTGAGCTATATTTAGAGGGGGTGGGAGGCATTGCCTCCACATCACCACAAGAACAATGTAACCCCTATAGAAAGAGGGGGAGAGAGAGAGAAGAGAGGAAGAGAGCGGGGGAATGGGAAGAGTTGTACTCGTTCTTCTTTTAATGGTCTTTCTTCTCCGTTATTCACGAGTGATGATCGACCACCGTTATAAGTCTATCATGATCTAATCGCATGCTTCTTCCAGGGTTCTAACATGCTCAACAAATGTACATCAATATAGTATATTTCATACCTCACACATTGGTGCAATAATGTTATACTTAACCCCTCTTAGATGCCAAATTCTCGATCAAGGCCTTCGGGTCACCTGAAGCCCCTTGGGCTATTATCTTGTACTCAAGATACATTGATCTCACTTCAATCTTATTATTATACATGCATCATCGTTGATCTCATGCATTTATCGTATATTTGAGCTTGGCATTTAGGGCAACCTACTATTCCACATTTAATTGTCAAACAATGGCTAATTATGCATGACATCATGCAACAACATGCTTATATTTATGCATATATCAACCATTAGTAATCCATCATAAAGATAAGCACACCATGCACATTTGTACAGAAGAGGGCATAAAATAGTGGGAACTATGCATTATATAGTTTATGCCATGTTAAGTACTCAAAGGAGTGAATAAAGTTAGGCTACATACTTGCTCATTAATTCATAGTCACATCTCTTACATAGCATCAATTGAGCAATACCTAACCATAAATATTATTGGTGTAATTATCTGATGATAGTTATGATATTATTTTATAATATCTTCATCGAGTTAAATTTATTCGCATTTCTTTTAAATAAATTCAAATAACTAACGAATTCATTTATTTTGACCACAACATTATTTTTTAGCTCAACGAAATTTGTAGTTCGATTGCTATAGCTATCTATCGAAGAAAATAAGATAAAGTATCAAAAAAGGCTTCAACTACGCATCAATTCCCAACTAATGACCTCATTTTTGAAATGATAAAGATAGTTCTAAACTTTCAACTTTATGGTATATTGTCAACATAGAAAAGTTGTTGTGACGTATAGAAGCACATATTTGAGAAAAAAAATTAGATCAAATATCTCTTTGTTACATTTCAAAAAACGAGGTCCGTAATTGAAAAGTGAGACATAATTGAGGCCAATTTCCCAAGAAGGTAAAGTAAATATAAGATGGACATGATGTTAAACATAATCTAAGGAGAAAAAATGCAAACAAGGAAGCCGCAACACTTCTAATATTATAGATTAAGTTTTGAACAAAATCAAAGATAGAAAAGGATACATATAACCTCACATTCTCTACATACACACATTACATTCTCTACATCATAAATTCTGCCGCGAAGATCCATGTACATTAGGACATCACATTAGTCCATAACCCCATACTCTATCTACAATTTTGATTATATAATTTATTTAAAACCACATATATGATTAAAGAACATTCCTTTTTTAGCAGACAAACATTACATTCCACGAGATGCTTCTAATTATCTTACATGTGTACTTTAGTAGGATTGCTACACTTTCATTATGTTAGTTGGCTTTTAAAACTAGTCATCTAGTGTTTTGGACTAACTTTAACAACTCAGAAGTAATATAATTGGTTCATATCTAAACGACCTCAGTTGATGTATCCCCATCACTCATTTAGCCCATCAGTAGACCATTGAGTTGAATTGCTTGTTTGAATGTACTTGAATTGATTTATTTATGTATTTGCGAACCGATTGGAGCTCAACAAGTCTGAACTCGGTCCCAAAAGTCATCATCGAGCTTGAGTGACACCAAGATTGCGAGACTCGATAAACACATAGAGTACAGCTATTCACATCCACATCCCATTATTTCATCTTATTCCACCCTTATTTATAACTTTATTCCATCGCACCTGTCTTTATTCCACCTTATCCTCCTCATTCCCATCTTTCCAACCAAACAGAGAATATACCCTTATTCTCCTTATTCATCATCCTTATTCCTACTTATTCTCAAACTGAACATCCCCTTAGTGTTGATCTCAATACGGAAATTCAATTCATATGAATTTTAAAAATCGCATTATATGCATATAGCATAGCATTTCATATGTGGTTACATGTTCATGTTCTACAAGAAACCTCATCAATAGGCATGTATTCCGAATCAAGCCACATTTATACCACTTTAAGGTTGCATTTAACTCCGACCACTCATACACACACCTATTATAATCATATTTAGTTGTGAGATAAACAAGAATCTATTAACTATTTTAAAGCTGGGTTTTTACCCAATATAGTGACACGTGGATGCCACTATGTGCATCTACAACTTATGCTCCTCTCTTTCCCCTCCTCTTTTTCTTATCCCTCTTTACATAGTGACACGTGGATGCCTTTATGTGCAGCTCCAACTTATATTCTACTGGGAGAGAGTTGTGCTCCTCTCTTTTCCCTCCCCCTTTTATTATCCCTTATTATATTTGTAATAATTCTATATTTAGTAGTAGATATATCATATACTTTTATTCAAGGGATTTTATCACTTGTGCCCCTCTGAGATCTCGCAATTTCAGTTATGCCCCTATCTTTTTGATAATATCAGTTGTACCCCTCACTTCTTGCTATTTTATCACTTGTGCCCCTCGGGTTAGTGACCGTCCATCTACAGTGCAAACGAACGTTAACTTTGAGGACATAAGCGGTATTAAATTTAAAGAAAAGGTTATATGGTCATTGTATATTTTTCCTCCCGTTGCAAGCGAGATGGGCGTGAGGTACCCCTGCTCTCTCATCTCCCAGGGCCCCATCGAGATGATCACCAGCTCCTTCCGCCACAAGCAGTAGCTGCTGCTTCCATCACCATGCTCCTTCACTGAAAACTTCAAAGGGGTCCAATCTCTCTCCCCCCTTGCTTCCGTTTTCTGAATAGCTCTCATGTCCAAGATGGGTTTTGGAAGGGTGATCAGAGGAGGGCAGGACGTCGCAGCCCTCCTTCAGGTGGAGGGCATCTCTCACGGTGCCATTGAAGCACTGCTCTCTTCCGCCTCTGCCTCCGCCGGATTCCACGGTAAAGATCTTTATCTCGGATCTTGAATCTTGTGGTTGGAGCTTTGGATCCAATTGCCAAAAATTAATCTTGTTTTTTAGAATCGTGCTAAGCTTTGCTGATCCCATCATCGCCAAATTTTCAGAGGTTGCGTCATATGAGTCTTTCTCTTTCTTTCTTCTCGAGTAAATGCCATCTCTATCCTTCTCTCTCGCTCATGCTTTTGGGATATTTACCGAGTTAGGATTTTCGCCAAATTTAGCAAGATATACATTTGATAGATTATATGTTTACCTTCTTGTTTTTATCCTCATTGCACTACCGCGTGAACATGACGTCTAGTACTCGTCCTTTCTGGCTCGAGATCTATGACGTGCTTCGAGGATTTCAGCCCCGGTGCCTCTGTGGTTCGACAGCTTGCTCATCGATTGGAGATGGAGGACATAGGCGAGGATGAAGCAGACGAGTACGGGCTCCATCAACCGGAGAAGAAGAGGCGGCTGAGCGCGGAGAAAGTCGAATTTCTGGAGAAGAGCTTCGAGACGGAGAACAGGTTAGAGCCGGAGAGGAAGCTGCAGCTCGCCAGGGAGTTGGGGCTCCAGCCGAGGCAGGTGGCCATATGGTTCCAGAATCGTCGAGACATGCAGGAGGGCATTGTGTGGTCGTGCAGGGGCAAGCGAATTCCGGCGAACTCCGGGAGGAGAGGGAGGAGGAGGTTGGAGGAGGAAGAAGAGGAGTCTGGACAATAATACCCCTCTTAACTGCACTAAGGTTTGAAAAAACCATGGTTAAGTCAGTTCATTGACGGTCAATCTGACGGAAGGGCACAACTGATGACAGAGAAAGAAGTGAGGGGTACAATTGATATTACCAAAAAGATAGGGGTATAACTGAAATTACGAGATCTCGGAGGGACACAAGTGATAAAATCCCTTTATTCAATTATATAAAAATTACTTTTATATGTGTCATTCCATGTTATATTATTAATGAATTATTAATTTATTTTTTAGAATATTATATACCAAAAACAAGTGCCTTTTATAATATATTTTCAAAGTTTTCTATATTTTTTTAAAAAAATATACTTAAATGAATCTTAACTTTTGAATTATTAATATACAGATGTTAATTTATATAAACATTTTCTATATTATGCCTTTTTATTATTTCATAAATAGATATGTATTTTAGTTTTCCATCAATTATGAAAAGATGGCTTAAATGGAATATACACCTCAATTTCAATATTAATTTTATATTTTCTAATTTTCAATATATATTTTAAAGCCATGCCTAAATGCTAAATTCATTAACACCAATTATACCTGATATACACATTTTATTGTAAAAAACAACCAAATGTAGGCATTTAATTTTATTACAATTATGAAATAAAAGATACATGATATGAAAAATATTCTCCTCAAATACATAGATATATATATTATATATAAATAAAATAAAATATAATTTTGGAGTCCATCTATTATGAAAGAAATACATCGAAAGAAATATGAAAACTGTATTTAAGACAAGAGTCCACATATGAGAGGTATTTGTAGAGAGATTTTTATCATAGGAACTTCCATTATCATACTAACAATATGGGGCTACCTATTAGGTATTGTAAGGTTCTACTTCATTTAAGTCAAAAGTCAACTATGTTTTATCCAAGGATTTGAGTTTGAAGATAATAATAATATTTTATTAATAATTAGAACATCTTTTACTGCATCCACTCATGTTAAATTTAATATTCTAAAAATAAAATAGTAATAATATATATCTTTTAATCATTAAAAATTCAATACATAAAGTTAATATTTCAAAATGTGTTTTGCAATCAATATAAGACGACTAAAAATATAAGTGATGTATGCATGTTATATATTCACACTAAATAATATGCATCTATATTTCATCAAAAAGATTTGGGTTTTTATCACTTGTGCCCCTCCGAGATATCGCAATATCAGTTATGCCCCTATCTTTTTGATAATATCAGTTGTGCCCCTCACTTCTTGTCGTTTTATCAGTTGTGCCCCTTGGGTTAGTTGTCGTCCATCCACAGTGCAAACGGACGTTAACTTTGAGGACATAAGCGGAATTAATTTAAAAAAAGGGTTCAATGGTCATTCCTCCACCACCTCATCTTCTTCCTCCCCCCATCTACTTCCTCTTCCTCCCTTTTCTTCCTCCTGCCCTCCGCCCAGCTCGCCCGCACCGCCCCCAGCACCTTCCTCCGCCCCCAGCACCTTCCTCCGCCCCCGCACCTCCCCTCCGCCCCAACTCGCCCTCCTCTGCCTCGAGCTCCCTGCTCCGCCCCAGCACCTCCCCACCTCCGTCATCGTCATCCTCCTCCTCCCGCACCTCCCCTCCGCCCAGCTGACCGTGCCGCCCTGGGCGGAGCGTTCATCGAACTCCAGCACCTCTACACGAGCTCCGCCAGAAGCCCCTCCGCAGTGCGACCCGCGCGCAAGGCAGCCCTGCCACCTACACCAGTCATGCGTGTGGACGCTTGCCAGGCGCACCATCGCACCCACGCTCTAGCCCTTCGCCCCGCCGCCAGTCCGTGCGTGGGTGCCCGTCCCTGCCACCGCGCGTGCTGGCCTGAGCGGGATGCCCTCCACCGCCCGCCGCACCTTGTCGCAACGGCGCAGTGCGCTGCCCCGTTCCCTAGCAGACCGTTGTTGTGCGCCACCCCATGCGCGACCCTAACATTCTGTTGCGCGACGCCCCCACCGCGTGTCGCGAGCCCGCCTACGTCCGTTGGTCGCGTCGCCTCGTGGAGCCATTGCTGCCAGGCCCTCGCCCCGCTCGCCCTCCTCCTCCGGCACCTTCCCTACGCCCCCCGCTCCTCCTCCTCTCCCTGAAACTACAGAGCTTTCGGTTTTTATTAGATTAAGATAAAATTTTGACTGATTGATTCATAAAAATTCATCAAAAAATTCAATAAAATTCACCGGTTGATCCGTAATGAGTGATATATCCATGAAAATGCAAAAAATTAGAGATTCGATGGATGCATGAAGGTGTCACTAAGAGAGAGAAATTATGAGGAGAAAGGAACAAGAAGAAATGGATGAGGAAGAAGATGAAGAAGTCTGGACAATAATACCCCTCTTAACTGCACCAAGGTTTAAAAAAATCATAGTTAAGTCAACTCATTGACGGTCAATCTGACGGAAGGGCAAAAGTGATAACGGCAAAAGAAGTGAGGGGCACAATTGATATTACCAAAAAGATAGGGGCATAAATGATATTGCGATATCTCAGAAGGGCATAAGTGATAAAAATCCAAAAGATTTTCATATAGTTATTTACCTTAATTTATTAAATATTAATTTCAGCAATAGTATTGATACATTTCCCAAATAATATGATTTTTTTATCCGCAGTGAAATGCAGATCATTTGTTATAATCTTTAAAAATAAGGGCTTGTCCGGGAAAACCCTATCCAATATAAGTATGGGTCCTACCACTTCTTACCTACCCAGAGAGGATCCTCTGCTGTTACAGTCTGTGCTGTAATGCAGGGGGTCCTTTGGATGAGGATCGGACGACCCCAAGATGCGTGCCGACCATCTTTGACTTCCTATGAGGGTCGTCCAATCTCCATCCAACGGATCCCCTGTGTTACAACATGAGCTGCTACATAAGGGAATCCGTTCCCCTTACCTACTCCTTGTTCCTTCTTCATCATCCCACAACTAAACTATCGTCTACAATCTAGTCTTGCATCTACACAGACTACTTTCAAAGAAATCCAAATATATAACTAAATAGATTGATATAATTACATTGACCACAAAAATAAGTTGGTTTAATTAAAAAAATACCTTCAAGATTTAACAAAGAGGAGCTTAATATTTCAATTTTAGGGTTTAACATCGAATAAAGGACCGTCGAAGCTTATGGAGGCACGCATTTGAGGCAAAAAATATAAAATTAGGTCATTTTTTTGTTACATTTAAAAATGATGTCCTTGATTGGAAATCGATGCATATCAAAATCCTTTTATTGTAATTTACTGAAGTATTAAAATCATAGAGAAATATGCTATCGAGAAATGAAGTAGGTGTAAAATGTACATGCTAATCCACCCGATCTATGTACAATATATACAAAATAAAAAGATGGTAGAGAAAAAAATTCAAGAGCAAATTACACAAAAGTCCCCAAATTATACATGCAATTTCAATCTTATACCCAAATTTGAAAAAGTAACAATATGGTACTTACCTTTTAGTCTGTAACAATGTCGTCTTACATTAACTGAGACTAATAAACACCGTCAACTTTTCATTTTCGTGGACTGAAATGCCCCTACTATGTGATAGATTACAATTTGCCTTATCTAATTATGTAAGAATATTGGTGTAGTTGGACAAAAAGTGGTTTGATCAAAACCAACTACACAAGTATCTACGTGAAGAGTTGCGCTTGATGTTTGTTTATTTATCATGGGCAAATTCCATGGTCAACTTAAGGAAACGGGTCTAACTAGTGAATTAAATGTTAAAAAGTAGATTCAGACGATTATTAGCTCAACTAAAATAACTTGGTGAATGCTTTTTTTTTGAAAATTTATTTATGCACGAAAAATGCAACCAGATGAATAATATGAGAATGATATGAGATGCACATACAAGCCAAATTAGCTCATGAAATCAAGCAATAATACTAAGCTCGAGGATAAAATTTAATCTCGAATCAAAAATCACTTTAAGTTTAAAATCAAAGGCACGCAATTATGAAACTTCACTGATTAATAATTAATCAATAGTATGTCAAATCAGATCCTAAATTATATAATCAGGAAGAGCATCAAGAGAGCTTTCAAATGAGATTAATTTCATAAAATTCGAAGTTTTGTAGCTCAAGATTTTAACTAATGAATCCAGGGGGTTTAAATATAATGAAAACTTAATTAAAATAATTTAAAACTAATTAAAAAGTCATGTCAGGGGCTAAATGCAATAAAAATAACCTAACGGGGGGTTCTCCGTAAAGTTCCAAGCACATGTGGATATTTTTACAATTATTAAAACCTAGCAGAGCTTGGGCGTAATTTATCCAAGGCAGGCCACGCCAACAAACAGGCAGAGGTCCCGACAGAAGTGGTTGAAGGAGGGGGATGCGAATACGAAATTTTTTCATGCGGTGGCAAATGGGAGAAGGAGGAGGAACTTCATCCACTCAATTGAAGTTGGCGGCGAGGAGTTTCATGGGGAGGAGGCGGTTGCAAGAGAAGTCACAAGCTATTTCAAAAGCATAAGCAGACGTCTACCACACAGTGGTTCTAGGTGGCTGGGCACGGGGGTGGAGAGCATATCTGATGGTGAGGCTGATTTGTTAACGAGGCCATTCGAGCTTCAGGAGATTCGCGAGGCTGTTTTTGATTTGAACCCAGACGGGTGCCCGGGCCCAGATGGGTTCCCTGTGTTCTTCTTTAGGGAATTTTGGGAGTTGGTTTCTAAAGAGGTGCTGGCAATGGTGATGGAGTTCGCAGATGGAAACTATGGCTTTGATCGGCTTAACAGATCTTTTATCTTCTTACTACCCAAGAAGGAAGTTGCGACAAGGGTGGAGGATTTCAGACCGATTGCTTTGTCCAATGCGATATACTTAATTGTGGCAAAGGTCTTGGCCAATCGTTTGAGGGGAGTTCTAGGCAGAATCATCTCACCTTCTCAGAGTGCTTTCTTGCCTGGTAGACAACTCATGGACAGCGTTGTCACGGCTTCGGAGATCGTTGCGGATTGGCGTAGGAGGAAAACAAAGGGAGTCTTGTGGAAGGTGGATTTTTCGAAAGCTTATGATTGTGTAAATTGGCGTTTCATATGGGCTTCTATGTACAGACGGGCTTCCCAGACATTTGGATCTCGTGGATGAAGAGGTGTATTACTACTGTTTCATGCGCTGTCCTTGTCAACGGTCAACCAAAGAGTGGATATTTTCAGCCACAGCGTGGTGTTCGCCAGGGTTGCCCCTTGGCTCCACTACTTTTTGTTCTTGCGACGAATGCCCTATCTGTTATGATTGATCTAGCAGTGATAGGTGGATTTTGCAAAGGATTTGTAAAGGAAGAGCTTTCTATACCTCTATTTCAGTATGCAGATGATACAATCCTTTTTGCAGAAGGAGGAGCAGAGAACTGTAGGGGCATGTCAGTGGTTCTCGACATTTTTGGTGATGTTTCTGGTTTAAGACTCAATAGAGCGAAATCAGAGTTTGTCCCGTTCGGATTAGACGATGTAGAAATTGAGGCTTGTGCTGGCTGGTTGCATTCCCCTCGTAGGAACTTGCCATTACGCTACCTTGGGGTGCCATTGGTAAGTGGGAAAATGCTATTGGCAGATTGGTTACCAGTGATTGAGAAGATGGAGAAGAAGTTGGCTGGATGGAAATCTGTTTGTCTATCCAGAGGTGGTAAATTAGTGCTGTTGCGCTCGGTCCTTTCTGCTATTCCTATCTTCTTCCTCTCATCCAGAGTCTTGCCTGTTGGGATCAGAAAGAGGCTTGAGAGTATCATGAGACGTTTCTTCTGGTCGTCGTCTGGGCGATCTAGCGGAATACCATTAGTGGATTGGAAAACTGTTTCATGCTCGAAGGATGATGGTGGCTTGGGTGTGAGTAGTTTGGAGGAAATGAACAAGGCGCTGATCAGCAAATGGATTACTCAGATTTGGGGTGATTGTAGCAGTTTGTCATGTGCTTTGATAAGGAAGATCTATGGGAACGGTTCCTCACTTCCTGAGAATGGGGTCATTGGGCATGCTCCCTCGTATTTCTGGAGAGGAATATGTGGTGTTGTGCAGGACATTCGTCCCTTTTTGAGACTGATCCTTGGAGATGGCACTGGATTTAAGTTCTGGAAGGACGACTGGAGTGAGAGTGGGCCGTTGAGTATGAGGTTTCCGCGATTGATGGCATTAGCAATGGACCCGGACTGTTCTGTGGCAAATGTGTGGGATGGGCAATCTTTTTTCCCTAGATTTAGATACGAACTTTCAGATCAAAGAATGGAGGAGTTACTGATGATGTTGGCAGAGCTGGATAATATTTCTGGGCCCTCTGAGGGACGAGACTGCTGGACCTGGTGTGATGGGGTATTCTCAGTTGGCAAGGCATACAAGGCTCTGAAGGGGTCAGTGGTTTTTGACCCGGGCGGATGCGTGGCAGATTGTAGAAGGATCTGGAAATGGAGGGTTCCATTACGAGTGAAGGTTTTCTTGTGGCTGTTTAAAAGGGGAAGGCTCTTAACCGGGGACAGACTTGTGTGTTTTGTTCAGTCAGTCGATCCTGCATGCATGCGGTGTTTGGGTGAGATGGAAGATGCTGACCACCTTTTCTTCAGGTGTGAGAACTCAAAGAAGGCATGGGAGTGTTTTGGAAATCATATGATTTATGTAGATGGTGTATTTGATTTCTGGAAATCCATCGGAGCGGAATGGAATGGCACGGAGATGGAGAGAACACGAGTCTTGTCGATGATTTGGGCGATCTGGCTTGCCAGGAATGGTGTGATTTTTCGTCAGGAGCGGTGTTACGGAGAGAACATTGTTGCGCATGCTCGAGCGCTAGCGGAGTATTGGAACTTGTAATTTCTTTTATTTGTTTGACCTGTTTACAGGTGTGTACATTTTTTGGTGATTAATGGTGAAGTTTTTGGGCACTCATCTATACGATGAAGGCCCTTTTTTCTTTCAAAAAAAAACAAACACGAGAGAGAGACCTTGATGCAATTTCCAAGAACTTGGGTACGGGCACTGTAAAATTGCCCGCCCATGTGCCTCAGGCATGTGATGGGCGAGGCTTGGAGCGGATTGGAGGTTCGACTCCACGTGGCAAGGTGGGGAGGCTTGCTGAGCCTCTATGGATCCGAGCATGTAGGTGTGTGGTGAAGGCTCAGATAGAGGACCTGGACCATTAGATCTAGAGATCCAAAGTCCCATATGAGATATGGAGTGATCGGTGGTGATGAATTCTTACTGATGACCAAACAACAATGGGTGGACGGTCCCGAGGATCGTTATATCAAGCCAAAGTCCTGATCTAACAATAATTATACATCATCCTCTTCAGGGTGATGGCTTAGTGGTAGAGCTCCGACGTGCCCTCCTGAGCTCCTCCGCGGATCTATTGCTCGGCCGAGGGCCCCAAAGGCTCGGGAAGACCAAGGCGAAGGCGAGGGTGGCGTGCTGGAGCTATTGTGGTAGTCGGAAGGCTGGGGCGATGGAGGTTCATTGGAGGCAGAGAAGGAGAATGGAGCTCTGGTGCTTCATCCGATCAATGAGAGAAGAGCAGTACCTATAGGGTTATGATCGAAAGGCGAATCGAGGCCAGGCAAATGGGGGCCTGCAAAGGTGGTTGGAGTAGGGACTCAACGGTTTCTCCTCCTGTGCAAGGAGGAGGGTGACCGAAGGTGGATAGGATCATGGAGAAGGGAAGGGTGATGTTGGATGGTAGCGCGAAGGTGATGGAGGTGCAAACGTGCTCAAGCAATGGTCCAAAGGATCGAATGAGATCGGAGTGGATCAAATAAAATCGTAGAAATCAAAAGAAGACAGAGATATGTGAGATACCTGGGCGGAGTTGATGATCAGAGCGGGTGAATACCTGGGCTTGGAGCTTGGGGAAGAGACTCCCGGGGTCCTTTCTCTTTGTTGCAGCGAGACGGAGCTCAAGCAACAGTTGGGGTAGCTGATGTGATGGTGGCAGAGGCCACCGGATTTCACCTGTAAGAAGAGGGTCTTTGTTGGACCTAGGGACTCCTTGATTGTCATTGGAGGAAGAAGGGAGTTCTCGCTCTCTTGGGCGATCGTGGATGGTCGGTGAAGGTAGTGGAGGGGGTGTTTTATAGAGGAGTAGTAGTACGTGGGATGAGGTTTTCGAGTGAGGACAGTGATGGCTACATGCAAGGAGAGTGAAGGTTGTGCATTAGGCAAGGGAGAGGGATGTGAGGGGCATCGAACGACCCATGGCTGAGCTGGAGAGGTTACATGGGATGCCATTTAGAAAATTGAGAAGTAACAATCGGCGAAGGGGATGTTGTGGTGGAAGAAACGACTGTAGGTAAGAGAAGTTCTGACAATCGTTGGATCAAGTAGGAACAAGCGGCCCAGAAGGCGCTATGTAGCGAAGCGATAGGCGCGAAGTGAAATCGTTAGATCACGGTCCAATGGTCGAGGGAGATGGCGTTGAGGGCTGAAGAACCGGTTGTATAGCCCGCCCAGAGGCGGGCACGTAGCCCAATACATAAATTAAAAAATCTAAAAGGAATTTAAAACATAAATAAAATAAAGACTCAAATGAAAAAAATGTTCAATATGAAAGTTATTCATCTCAAGGAGATCTACAACTTCACAAAGGACAAAAATTCAAAAGATCTTATTTGTGCATACTTATCTTTTTATTGTGATTTTCTATGTGTACTGAATACCTTTTTTGCAGTTTTTACATTATACATTTTTTTTATAAAGACTCTATATTTATAAAACTCAAATATATTTTGAAACTAATTTTTATGGATTTTCTTGGCTTGAAAATAAAGAGAAAAAGGTCTATAACTGTACAAATAAAATAGGTTTGTTTATTTTAGTAAACCTAATTATGTGCATCATACTAATTATTTTACTTGTGCATTTAAAGAGATTTATTAATTGAATTGATTTGGGAATTGAGCTAGTGATGAATCCACATTTCATCATCTTTATTCTATCATTTTGGCACCAAAAACCCTAGCAAATGCCTGTAAATAGCATTAAAACCATCATCTTAGCATCCATGCATGTGCATTCAGATTGTGTATAAATCACTGTAATTAAGGCCAAAATTATAGAATAAATAAAGAAAAGAAAAAGAATAAAATATTGTAAATATTTTATGACCCAAAACCCCCGAGACCTAGGCATCTTGATGAATAGGTCGACAAGGAATAAAGTAGGGGGAGATAAGGTCAGAAATACAGTATAAATACCTATACAATCTATTCATTCTTTATTCATTTTGGGACATATTTTTGGTTCCACTTTTTGTACATCAAATAAAGAAACTTTGTACATGAAAGTTGTAGATAATTTAATAAAGAAAAATACAAAATTGATTTCACAGAAAAATAATGTACAGATAAAAAGTTATGGTCTGAATAAAAATCCAGAATGCCAACTTCCCAGACCCGTATCTCACAATTAAAAACTCCAAATGCAGCGTACTCACCTTTAATTGTATATAGAATAAAATAATCTATTTTATGGTGGTGGTTTCGCATTTGGCGGAGCTACGGTCTGAAAGTTGAGTTCTGGACCCTCATTGTATACTTGTACTGAATAAAATAATCAATTTATTCTTTATTCATTATTTATTCATTTTTATATTTTTATAATTTTGTAAATATTACTTATAATATATATGTGCGTTAAAATTGAAATAAAATGCAAAGAAAAATAAAAATAAAATTACTTGAATAAAGAATACATAGGTATACTGCATGTACTCATACCTATATAAAATGTATTTGTATTTTATTAAATACACAAAACAAACCAGAAAAATACAATAAAAATATATTCATGTATATAAAAGTATGTTATAATTTTATAAAATACTAAATAAAAATAATAAAGAAACAAAATACATAAAATAAAATAAAATACTAAAATCCATAGGTATTATACCTATATAGGGTTAAAAAGGCAACTTGTAAAAATAAAACTCATAAAAATAAATAAAAATCAGAATAAAATACTACATAAAATTTTGAACATTTTTTATTTTATAACCATAATTTAATTCAACCTATTTCTATTTTTAAATGATTTAATAAAACATTTTCCGGGGCTTTTTCCTGGTTGGTCCACGTGGACCAACCAGGTGGCTTGGGGAGTTGACCTCGGGTCAACTCCCTGGCCCTAGCCCTGTGGCCCTTGTCAGGCACCCGTGACCCCCGCTTTTCTCGATTTTTTCGCCATCAAGGCGTTGCTCGAGGGAGGCCGACTCCTTCTTGAAAATTGACCACTGTAGATCCTAGATTCACGCCGACCTCTTAGATCCTCTTAGATCTTCTCCATCCGCCCGTGATCTTCCCTCGAAACTCGCCCGTCGTCCATATTCAAAACCAGCCCCTTCACTTCCTCTTCTCTTTGAACCACTTTGGGCCGAGCTTAGACTTCCGGGTGCGGGTAGGAGTGTGCTCCGGTGACAGGGGAACCATTCCACACCTCCGTTGAGGTACGGCAAGGGCTTGAAGTCGGATTCCACCCATCTCCGGCGGTTGCACCGCCGTGAGGTTCAAACCTCGAGCACCTTGCTCTGAGGTGCTTTTTCCTTCTCTCTTTTGTTTATTTTAGCTTCCTGGCAGCAGTAGGATCTCACCCCCATTCGCATTTTGCCCATCCATCCACAGATTACCATCGTGATCCCCTCGCCGGAGCTTGCTCCGGCGAGCTTCTCCCTCTTCCGCATTCCACCTTCTTTTACTGCTGGGTGGTGCTCGGCATTTTGCCCGAGCTCCCCCTAACCTTTTTGCAGGTCGCTGGAGGCAGAAGACCCCATCTGGAGGGGGTCGATTTTGAGGAAACCGAGGTACCTGGGCCCCCTTTCGTCTCCAGCCTCGCGGTGGCATTCTGGTGCTTGCCGCACCTTTTTGGCGCCACCTCCGGGTTGGGGATCCTCCCAGGAACGACATAGACCGACTGTGGACCTCAGATAGCTCCGGAGAGGGAGGAGAACGCTCGGAGAAGAACCCCCTCGCCGCTGTGCTTCCTTGTTCATCCAACGGGGCTCCCAGCCGTTGATCTGCTTCTGTTCTTCCAGCGATCCCCGGAGCCGTCCGATCGTTCGAGTCCAGCAGCCGTTGATCGTCGCCGATGATCTAATCCTGACCGACGGATTGCGAAGCGTCATCGTGAGCCCGCGAGCTGCCACGTGGCAAGTGGGAGAAGGAGGACCGTCGGATCACCCGCCTTTGACTGGGTATTTTGCATGTAACCCCCGGTCATTTTTTGTAATATTCTATTAGCACTAAAACTTTCCTCTGCCGTTATTAAGTTTTTGTAATATTTGTGGTGAAGTCCCTGGTAGCTTTTGATATTACACTTAGGTCCTCCCCAGGCGCGTGCATTGCACGCGCGTGGGTGGACATTTTGCATCGAAGCCCTAGCGGCTTTTGGTATTGGTTTTTAGCCCAGAAAGTATTTAATTCAGTACAAACTTTGTGGAAATTTTGCAAACGTGCCCCTATAGTTTTGAATATTGCACATATGCCCCTGCCAGGCCTGTTTAATAATTGGATGCTTGTTGTATTTATTTGAGTGATTATTTTAAGCCCAAAAATTCCACAAAAATAGACTTAAGCTCCTGTGCACCTATACTTTAACGCCAGCTATTTAGTTTTTGATTTTATTTTATTTTCCTATTTATTAAAAATCAAAAACTCCCTATTTGTGCACTGTCTAGCTTAGAAAATACCAAAAAAATATTAAAACACCTCCAAAAATACCAAAAAAATTACTTAGTGTCTATTTTATCCTACTTTAGTGTCAGTCCAAAAATCACTAAAAATTTCAAAAGAAAAACACTAAAAATTTAAAAACACTCAAAAACTTCAAAAAAATATATAAAATCATAGAAAAATCCAAAAAATACAAACTCAGTTTCTGTTTGTCTTTTATTTTGTTCTCTTTATTAGAAAAATAGTGTGAAAAATTTTGAGTGCTGTTTGCTATTTTTAAATTACAATTTATTCACAGCCAGCCTTATTTCCACTGTTTTCCTTTATCTCAATATTTAAAAATATCAAAAACACCTTGAAAAAGCCCCAAAAATCACATAAACAGTTAAAAACCTTAAAAATACCAAAAACATTTTATTTCTGAATTTTTGAGTATTTTTGTGCATTTTTATAAATATTCTACCTTGCCTTTTATTATATTGCCTTTACTTTCCAATATTGAAAAAGAAAATAAAAAAAATATAAAATATAAAATATAAAAATCAGAAAATCAAAAATCAAATACAAAATTAAAAATCAAATAAAAAAAATTAAAAATTAAAAACCCACAAAAATAGTAGTTGCTTGCTTGCTTAGTGTAGACACATCACACACTCACTCACTTGTGCATTCATTTGCTTGAGCTACACTGTTTGCTCCCTGTGTTCGAACTCTCTGCATACTTGCCCTTTACATCATTTGTGCAGAGTTAAAAATAAATTTTAACTCCACATTGTTTCTAATTTATTGATCTTAGTGTGGGTTAATTGTTGATCAAACTCGGATTTTGATTGGTCGACACTTCGACTGAGTTCACGCTTTGTGTTAAACTTAAGGCCATCGAAATCCGTGTTTATCAAATGGCGCCGTTGCCGGGGAGCAACAGCCTGTAGTTCATATTTTGATTGATTGTGTGATTGTTTACCATAACATTGCTTTTCATCTCTTACATTTTGATATATCGTGATTGAGTTATCTGACCTATCTCTTCTTTGTCTTCTTGCGAGGGACCGCGGAGCGAGGCGGATCGTCTAGGCGACCGACGCAACCTTGGGACGTGGAGCCGGCTTTTCTTTAGCCAAGCCGGCAGGAGAGAGCAAGGAGTGAGAGAGAGAGGGATTAGTTAGCTTTTCTTTTATTTTGTAAGAGAGTGATTCATTTAAATTGTAATAATACAGGTACCTTGGACACTTGAACATTCGGGCCTAATTTCCGGGTGTTTGTTCACCCGGGGGCTCACCGCAGTTTTGTCGGCTTTTCATCGCATTTTTTTACTTTGTTTTCCGGTTTTGTTTTCTTCACTTTGTGTGATTGAGCCCTTAGATTTAGGATTGCTTGCGATAGATTAAGGCCAAACACCTAATATATCTTGCATGTACCTATAGCCGCGTTTGGACTTAGTCAAATTTTTAAACAGTCTGTTCATTTATCTCTTAACCCGTGTGCCGTGAGCGAGCCCCATCAAGCGCTACTCCTGAACTCGAGTGTGTCGAGAAGAGGAGGGGTAAGCCAAGACCGGACTCTTAGGTTAAAGATAAGTGACCGACTTGTGGTTCTTCCGCTAATAGCAATTTTTGAACTTAGGGCGATTTCATCGGCTTTGCATTTGCATATAGATAGGTTTCAATTCTGCTGAGCATCCTTGCATGTAGAGTGCTGGAGGCAAGGTGAGCATTTACGCTTTAGCATCCATCATTGATTTGACGCTTGCATTGCTTTTCCGACTCTACCTCTGATTTTGCCAACCTAGGATCTTAAAGGAATTGAATCCTCGTTAGGATCGTGCATTCTCACTAAAAATCCAAAAAAAAAAGTGATAATCCATAAAATTGGGACTGTTAATTTTACTTGACCCTAAAACCGATCAAAAAGAAACATCTTGTATTGGGGCGAGTAATCCCCTCATTGTCTTCGCTTTTATTTGCTCGCGCACACACTAAGGTTAGAGCCCAAAATCCCATTCAGCCTCCTAAGTGTTTGCGCAACTTCTTGAATTCTCACCTAACTCTAAAACAGACAAGATAAAAAGATCGCTCTTTGCGGTCTCTACCGAGTTGAGTAGGTGAATTGAGGGTTTGACTTGTTTTCATTGTTGTTTGTGATTGTTGCGTGTGTGTCCTAGATCATCTCTGCGCATTTGCGCCTTGTTCTTCACTCTCTTGACTTGACCTTCGTGCTCCCCCGAATCACTTCCTTTTGTTTCGAGATGGACCCCTGGAGTGCATTTTATCCGGACTTTGCGGACCCCTCGCTCGCTCCAGCCGGTCCACCTCCGTTTTATCAGGAGGATCCTCCTCCTAATTTTTCTGATTTTTGTACATATCCGCCTCAGCAACAGTATCAGACCTCAGACTTCTACCCACCTCCATCCCCACATGTATATTATCCGCCTCCACGTCCACATCCACCTGAGTCTGACCTGTTGGAGTCACCTCCCACGACCTCCATGAGTGCTGTCATGAACCTAATGCTAGAGCACATCAATTTGATGAAGGAAAATCTTGACACTTTGAGAGAATATCGGACTAGTGCTCTTTTCATCGAGGATACAACTTTACTTGTGAAGAATCATGGGAGCTTGCAATCGCCCAAAACACCAAAAAATGAGAAAAATTTAAAAATCAAAAAAGATTTTGGGAGACACTTGGTTGATCAAGATTTTGAGGAGAGAGTCCACTTGCCAGACCCCTGGACCACACACCCATTCACATCCAGTCCCACCTTTGACCCCGAGGATGCCGCTGTACAGACTGCTCTTGGCATGCCTCGTGTATATGCTGATTCCGACTCCCTCCCTTGTATGGAGGAAGTCCAAAAATTCAAAAAAATGTTATCTGAACCCGAAGTGGTGGCTACTATTCATGAGATTATCCGTGCCCCACTTCAGCAGGCCATGACCCAATTATCTGCTCCTCTTCCTAAGAAGAGAAAGCGGAGGAGCAGATCTGAGCGTCACATTCTGACCATGGCCACTGCCCTCGCCATCACACACCGTCCTATTCCCAAGAGGAAGAACACAGCTACACCTTTCATCACTTGCACCATCTCTGACCATACTTGTGATCGCACTCTCCTAGACGGCGGTGCTTCTATTAGCATACTACCCTTCTCGCTGGTACAGTCTCTTCACTTAGGGCCTCTCAAGAAGACCAGGATGATCGTTCAGTTTGCTGATGGATCAATCAAGAGGCCGAAGGGTATCCTTGAAAACGCCATCATTTCTATTCAGGGCACGAGCCACCATGTTGATTTTGTCGTGTTGCCCATGGAGAACTCCACAGGGGAGCCATCTCCAATCATCCTGGGACGACCATTCCTCGCCTCTGCGAGGGTCGTTATTGATTATGGATCAGGAGAGGTTCGCTTTCGTCCTGTTGACGGGAACGAAGTGTCGATCACCGCACCCATAGTTGACCAGAGACCTGCACCTGATGCACCTTCACCGATCATAGCTGACTCTGAGGCCCGTGACCGATCTGATGATACTAGAGATATCTCCTTAGCGATCCCTAATGAGACCCGACGAATCCCCCGAAAGGGGAGGAAGTCGGAAAGCATGGACCTCACTGATCCTCCTCCTGGTGTGTGGCGATGTGTTGATGAGATCCAGAGTATTTATGTGATTGAACCATTTGATCAGGGGGCAGATACCAAGATAATTGAGGATGTTTATGATGTTGCCCATTACTTTGAGAGACCTCCTAAGGCAACAAATGACCCAGGTAAGACTAGACAGGACGGACCTAGTTTGACTACTTCCACAAATAAATCCGTTCCTGGCCCTTCACAGGTCAAGATGATTGAGGTCGGTTATGATGCTGCTATTTACTTTGATAAATTCAGACCTCTTGTTGAAGACAAGGATTCAGGTGAGACTCTTGAGGACGATCCGAGTTCGTACACTTCCACTGATGACTTCGTTCCTTTTGATTTTGACCTGGACGAGGACTCGCAGGACGACTCCGATTACACTTCTTCCGTGGATGATGAGTTTGTCCCATTTCACTTTGACATCTGCGAGACTTCTAAGGCCGGACCTAGTCGTACTTCTTCCACTCACCAGTCTGTGCCTTCACACCATAAGACCACCAAGGGAGAACCTAGCCGTACTACTTCCATTGATCAGTTCGTCCCTTTCCGTTTTGATTCCACTGAGGGCCTTCACCGTGTCGACCCTGATCGGTCTCCGTCCACTGTGGACCCCGATGTCGACATACACCATATCCGATCTATCCCTCAGCGGTCCCGCAAGAAGGTTTGCTTTCCACCTTCTGACGATCACCCATTTATGTTGTAGATTCTCTCTTGTGACTCCTTCCATCTCCCGTTTTTGCTTGTCTACCCATTTCTCGTGTTTGCCTTGCCTAGGACGTACTTTGTCCTACGTATAGGAGGGGTAGATGAGTTGAGAGTTCTTTCTTCGTCCGTGTTATCACTCTTGTTGTTGCCTATACTTAGGGCTTCTTTTACCCTAAGTATAGGGGGAGTGATGTGTACATCCTCATGATCTCTTCTTCCATCTTCGTCTCTTTTCTTATTTTCTTCTTTTCTTCTTTTCCTTTTCTATCCTCTTTATCTACCGAAAAGGTGCCGCCCTTGTAGACAGTTTTCCATACTTAGGACGTACTTTGTCCTAAGTATAGGGGGGTTGGCACCCCGAGTTTTTCTATTCTTTTCGATCCTCTCCATTGTCTCCTCTTCTTGCCTATACTTAGGGATATCTTACCCTAAGTATAGGGGGAGACAATCTGAGTACGATCTGTTCATTCCCACCCTTGACCCTCCCTGCGTTGTGTACAGTCTGCTATACTTAGGATTATTTGATCCTAAGTATAGGGGGGACGGTCAACTTCTCATTGATCCATTCATTTATTCTTTAGACTTGTCTATACTTAGTACGAGTTATGTCTTCTCTTCTCTCTCCGATCTATGAGGACATAGCTCAAGCTAAGTATAGGGGGGTCGTATATACTACGTATATACTTTAGACATAACTCGTACTTTCGTATTTTCCTAATAATATGGCTACTAATTCTTTAAAATTCATTAAAAACCTTTAATAAAAAGATGTGATTATTCCTCAAAATTCTTTTTGTATATACTGATTAATAAATCAGGTGAAAATGTTTTTTGCAAAATGTTTGAAAAATAGTTTGAAAATCTTTGTGAACATCTATTGAAAACTATTTTGAAAATATTTTGTTACATGTTTTACCTTTGTAAAAAAAGTGTGGTTTGTAAAACTTCTTTTCTTTGTGTGAAATAAAATGTTTGAAAAATGATTTGCAAATGGTTTGAAAAATGGTTGCAAAAATATTTGAAAAACCTATATATACTGTTTTGAAAAACCGATTGCAAAATGATTTTCAAATGAGTGTACATGTTTGTAAAAATGTTTGTAAAAACTATTTTGGACTATAGTTTTCAAAATTTATGTGAAAAGCTTGTGTCAAATAAGTTTGAGGAATACTAACATCACACCAAAATCCATCTTATATATATATGTATAAAATTGACCACTTACCCTGTAAATTCTTGAAATCCACTTCTTGTATATATAAGAAGCACTCCCATATACATATTTTCACCTAGTTTTCAGCCAAAATCTTTTTGTTTCAAAAATTCCCAAAAACATTTGCAAAACTAAAATCCAAAAACAATTGAAAAATCTCTTTGAAAAATACAAAAAAAAATGCATCTGCATATGCATGCATCATCTTTTCAAAAACCCATAAAAAGTTCAAAATCTTTGAAAATTGCATCACAAAAATATTTTCTGCATATCATTGCATGGCATGCGCATTTTTCGGATCGAGTTTGATAGTTGAACAAGTCTAAGGAAAATCCGGAGATTGGAGCTTGATTGGACCTTAAAATCTACTTAATAACAGGAACCTTATAGGAACTGGGTTTGAGGTACTTCAGGTCTAGTTGACTTAATTCTTTGAGGATCACGGGACTTGGTTCAATGGATTCTTGACCGCCTAAGTAGAGTATTTCGGAGCACACGCACGACTCTTGTTGATAATGACCTAACTTGGACACCTGCACCTTTCACATAGCTCTCCACGGATGAGGTGGTGAGGAGGCAGTTTCCTTTGGCCTGGGGTAGCATATGAGGGTAGTACTTCTAGGCGGAACCTCTCTTCTTCTTATAGTGAAGGAAGTGCACCTCAACTTGGTCTAGTGGTGATGAAGTCTAAAGACAGAAGCCGTGGGTTGCAATAAAGCTTCAAAAGAGGGATAGTCTACTGGCTCAAGAGGAAAAACTCCTTGTATATATGCTGCACATGTATATGTTGTATAGATGCACTTGAAAAAAAAAAAAAAGAAAGAAAGAAGCAAATAACTCCAAAAAAGTGGTGGGTCTGATAGAAAATGATAATCCCACCGGAGTATGTATATAGAATGCAATAAGCAAAGCTTGAGATTCATGATCCACCTTATGTAGCTTGCAGCGGAAGACTTGGCTACACTGGTCAAGCTTCCAAGGGTACTTGGCTACACTGGCCTTGACCCATTCTCTTCTTCCCCCTCTTCGTGAGCCGGTTGCACTTGAACTTAGAAGGGAATACCCCGCTTCTCGAGGAAAGAGTTGCTAGACCGAGGCATTAGAGTTACCAGGTTGGGGGAGGTTGTTTCTTTGTCACTTCTGAGGTGGGGAGCTACATATCACTTACACTGTACGAGTCAGACTCATAGTCGTAAGAGTTTGCGTATGAGTTGAAGTATTTCTGACCTGGCTATTGAGGAGACTTGGACAGAGTTTTGGGATTCTCAAGGACTGTTGGATTTCAAACTTGGTTCTCATTAAGGTTCCGACCGCACTAAATTTCCAAAGGTCCGACTTAAGCTCCAAACTTCGATTCTGCAAAGACAAGTTCGATGATTAAACTTAATCTAATTTTCTTCTTTTTCTTTTCTTTCTTTTCTCTTTTTGCACTTATTGCATAAGTGTTTGCTAGGGACTAGCAAAGGTAAAGTATAGGGGGATGATGAATCCACATTTCATCATCTTTATTCTATCATTTTGGCACCAAAAACCCTAGCAAATGCCTGTAAATAGCATTAAAACCATCATCTTAGCATCCATGCATGTGCATTCAGATTGTGTATAAATCACTGTAATTAAGGCCAAAATTATAGAATAAATAAAGAAAAGAAAAAGAATAAAATATTGTAAATATTTTATGACCCAAAACCCCCGAGACCTAGGCATCTTGATGAATAGGTCGACAAGGAATAAAGTAGGGGGAGATAAGGTCAGAAATACAGTATAAATACCTATACAATCTATTCATTCTTTATTCATTTTGGGACATATTTTTGGTTCCACTTTTTG
Organism: Ottelia alismoides; assembly: GCA_037367405.1. NCBI lineage: Eukaryota > Viridiplantae > Streptophyta > Magnoliopsida > Alismatales > Hydrocharitaceae > Ottelia > Ottelia alismoides. Next base: position 1,191,474 of record JAZKJV010000939.1, on the reverse strand, counting down.
TACATCAAATAAAGAAACTTTGTACATGAAAGTTGTAGATAATTTAATAAAGAAAAATACAAAATTGATTTCACAGAAAAATAATGTACAGATAAAAAGTTATGGTCTGAATAAAAATCCAGAATGCCAACTTCCCAGACCCGTATCTCACAATTAAAAACTCCAAATGCAGCGTACTCACCTTTAATTGTATATAGAATAAAATAATCTATTTTATGGTGGTGGTTTCGCATTTGGCGGAGCTACGGTCTGAAAGTTGAGTTCTGGACCCTCATTGTATACTTGTACTGAATAAAATAATCAATTTATTCTTTATTCATTATTTATTCATTTTTATATTTTTATAATTTTGTAAATATTACTTATAATATATATGTGCGTTAAAATTGAAATAAAATGCAAAGAAAAATAAAAATAAAATTACTTGAATAAAGAATACATAGGTATACTGCATGTACTCATACCTATATAAAATGTATTTGTATTTTATTAAATACACAAAACAAACCAGAAAAATACAATAAAAATATATTCATGTATATAAAAGTATGTTATAATTTTATAAAATACTAAATAAAAATAATAAAGAAACAAAATACATAAAATAAAATAAAATACTAAAATCCATAGGTATTATACCTATATAGGGTTAAAAAGGCAACTTGTAAAAATAAAACTCATAAAAATAAATAAAAATCAGAATAAAATACTACATAAAATTTTGAACATTTTTTATTTTATAACCATAATTTAATTCAACCTATTTCTATTTTTAAATGATTTAATAAAACATTTTCCGGGGCTTTTTCCTGGTTGGTCCACGTGGACCAACCAGGTGGCTTGGGGAGTTGACCTCGGGTCAACTCCCTGGCCCTAGCCCTGTGGCCCTTGTCAGGCACCCGTGACCCCCGCTTTTCTCGATTTTTTCGCCATCAAGGCGTTGCTCGAGGGAGGCCGACTCCTTCTTGAAAATTGACCACTGTAGATCCTAGATTCACGCCGACCTCTTAGATCCTCTTAGATCTTCTCCATCCGCCCGTGATCTTCCCTCGAAACTCGCCCGTCGTCCATATTCAAAACCAGCCCCTTCACTTCCTCTTCTCTTTGAACCACTTTGGGCCGAGCTTAGACTTCCGGGTGCGGGTAGGAGTGTGCTCCGGTGACAGGGGAACCATTCCACACCTCCGTTGAGGTACGGCAAGGGCTTGAAGTCGGATTCCACCCATCTCCGGCGGTTGCACCGCCGTGAGGTTCAAACCTCGAGCACCTTGCTCTGAGGTGCTTTTTCCTTCTCTCTTTTGTTTATTTTAGCTTCCTGGCAGCAGTAGGATCTCACCCCCATTCGCATTTTGCCCATCCATCCACAGATTACCATCGTGATCCCCTCGCCGGAGCTTGCTCCGGCGAGCTTCTCCCTCTTCCGCATTCCACCTTCTTTTACTGCTGGGTGGTGCTCGGCATTTTGCCCGAGCTCCCCCTAACCTTTTTGCAGGTCGCTGGAGGCAGAAGACCCCATCTGGAGGGGGTCGATTTTGAGGAAACCGAGGTACCTGGGCCCCCTTTCGTCTCCAGCCTCGCGGTGGCATTCTGGTGCTTGCCGCACCTTTTTGGCGCCACCTCCGGGTTGGGGATCCTCCCAGGAACGACATAGACCGACTGTGGACCTCAGATAGCTCCGGAGAGGGAGGAGAACGCTCGGAGAAGAACCCCCTCGCCGCTGTGCTTCCTTGTTCATCCAACGGGGCTCCCAGCCGTTGATCTGCTTCTGTTCTTCCAGCGATCCCCGGAGCCGTCCGATCGTTCGAGTCCAGCAGCCGTTGATCGTCGCCGATGATCTAATCCTGACCGACGGATTGCGAAGCGTCATCGTGAGCCCGCGAGCTGCCACGTGGCAAGTGGGAGAAGGAGGACCGTCGGATCACCCGCCTTTGACTGGGTATTTTGCATGTAACCCCCGGTCATTTTTTGTAATATTCTATTAGCACTAAAACTTTCCTCTGCCGTTATTAAGTTTTTGTAATATTTGTGGTGAAGTCCCTGGTAGCTTTTGATATTACACTTAGGTCCTCCCCAGGCGCGTGCATTGCACGCGCGTGGGTGGACATTTTGCATCGAAGCCCTAGCGGCTTTTGGTATTGGTTTTTAGCCCAGAAAGTATTTAATTCAGTACAAACTTTGTGGAAATTTTGCAAACGTGCCCCTATAGTTTTGAATATTGCACATATGCCCCTGCCAGGCCTGTTTAATAATTGGATGCTTGTTGTATTTATTTGAGTGATTATTTTAAGCCCAAAAATTCCACAAAAATAGACTTAAGCTCCTGTGCACCTATACTTTAACGCCAGCTATTTAGTTTTTGATTTTATTTTATTTTCCTATTTATTAAAAATCAAAAACTCCCTATTTGTGCACTGTCTAGCTTAGAAAATACCAAAAAAATATTAAAACACCTCCAAAAATACCAAAAAAATTACTTAGTGTCTATTTTATCCTACTTTAGTGTCAGTCCAAAAATCACTAAAAATTTCAAAAGAAAAACACTAAAAATTTAAAAACACTCAAAAACTTCAAAAAAATATATAAAATCATAGAAAAATCCAAAAAATACAAACTCAGTTTCTGTTTGTCTTTTATTTTGTTCTCTTTATTAGAAAAATAGTGTGAAAAATTTTGAGTGTTGTTTGCTATTTTTAAATTACAATTTATTCACAGCCAGCCTTATTTCCACTGTTTTCCTTTATCTCAATATTTAAAAATATCAAAAACACCTTGAAAAAGCCCCAAAAATCACATAAACAGTTAAAAACCTTAAAAATACCAAAAACATTTTATTTCTGAATTTTTGAGTATTTTTGTGCATTTTTATAAATATTCTACCTTGCCTTTTATTATATTGCCTTTACTTTCCAATATTGAAAAAGAAAATAAAAAAAATATAAAATATAAAATATAAAAATCAGAAAATCAAAAATCAAATACAAAATTAAAAATCAAATAAAAAAAATTAAAAATTAAAAACCCACAAAAATAGTAGTTGCTTGCTTGCTTAGTGTAGACACATCACACACTCACTCACTTGTGCATTCATTTGCTTGAGCTACACTGTTTGCTCCCTGTGTTCGAACTCTCTGCATACTTGCCCTTTACATCATTTGTGCAGAGTTAAAAATAAATTTTAACTCCACATTGTTTCTAATTTATTGATCTTAGTGTGGGTTAATTGTTGATCAAACTCGGATTTTGATTGGTCGACACTTCGACTGAGTTCACGCTTTGTGTTAAACTTAAGGCCATCGAAATCCGTGTTTATCAAATGGCGCCGTTGCCGGGGAGCAACAGCCTGTAGTTCATATTTTGATTGATTGTGTGATTGTTTACCATAGCATTGCTTTTCATCTCTTACATTTTGATATATCGTGATTGAGTTATCTGACCATCTCTTCTTTGTCTTCTTGCGAGGGACCGCGGAGCGAGGCGGATCGTCTAGGCGACCGACGCAACCTTGGGACGTGGAGCCGGCTTTTCTTTAGCCAAGCCGGCAGGAGAGAGCAAGGAGTGAGAGAGAGAGGGATTAGTTAGCTTTTCTTTTATTTTGTAAGAGAGTGATTCATTTAAATTGTAATAATACAGGTACCTTGGACACTTGAACATTCGGGCCTAATTTCCGGGTGTTTGTTCACCCGGGGGCTCACCGCAGTTTTGTCGGCTTTTCATCGCATTTTTTTACTTTGTTTTCCGGTTTTGTTTTCTTCACTTTGTGTGATTGAGCCCTTAGATTTAGGATTGCTTGCGATAGATTAAGGCCAAACACCTAATATATCTTGCATGTACCTATAGCCGCGTTTGGACTTAGTCAAATTTTTAAACAGTCTGTTCATTTATCTCTTAACCCGTGTGCCGTGAGCGAGCCCCATCAAGCGCTACTCCTGAACTCGAGTGTGTCGAGAAGAGGAGGGGTAAGCCAAGACCGGACTCTTAGGTTAAAGATAAGTGACCGACTTGTGGTTCTTCCCGCTAATAGCAATTTTTGAACTTAGGGCGATTTCATCGGCTTTGCATTTGCATATAGATAGGTTTCAATTCTGCTGAGCATCCTTGCATGTAGAGTGCTGGAGGCAAGGTGAGCATTTACGCTTTAGCATCCATCATTGATTTGACGCTTGCATTGCTTTTCCGACTCTACCTCTGATTTTGCCAACCTAGGATCTTAAAGGAATTGAATCCTCGTTAGGATCGTGCATTCTCACTAAAAATCCAAAAAAAAAAAGTGATAATCCATAAAATTGGGACTGTTAATTTTACTTGACCCTAAAACCGATCAAAAAGAAACATCTTGTATTGGGGCGAGTAATCCCCTCATTGTCTTCGCTTTTATTTGCTCGCGCACACACTAAGGTTAGAGCCCAAAATCCCATTCAGCCTCCTAAGTGTTTGCGCAACTTCTTGAATTCTCACCTAACTCTAAAACAGACAAGATAAAAAGATCGCTCTTTGCGGTCTCTACCGAGTTGAGTAGGTGAATTGAGGGTTTGACTTGTTTTCATTGTTGTTTGTGATTGTTGCGTGTGTGTCCTAGATCATCTCTGCGCATTTGCGCCTTGTTCTTCACTCTCTTGACTTGACCTTCGTGCTCCCCCGAATCACTTCCTTTTGTTTTCGAGATGGACCCCTGGAGTGCATTTTATCCGGACTTTGCGGACCCCTCGCTCGCTCCAGCCGGTCCACCTCCGTTTTATCAGGAGGATCCTCCTCCTAATTTTTCTGATTTTTGTACATATCCGCCTCAGCAACAGTATCAGACCTCAGACTTCTACCCACCTCCATCCCCACATGTATATTATCCGCCTCCACGTCCACATCCACCTGAGTCTGACCTGTTGGAGTCACCTCCCACGACCTCCATGAGTGCTGTCATGAACCTAATGCTAGAGCACATCAATTTGATGAAGGAAAATCTTGACACTTTGAGAGAATATCGGACTAGTGCTCTTTTCATCGAGGATACAACTTTACTTGTGAAGAATCATGGGAGCTTGCAATCGCCCAAAACACCAAAAAATGAGAAAAATTTAAAAATCAAAAAAGATTTTGGGAGACACTTGGTTGATCAAGATTTTGAGGAGAGAGTCCACTTGCCAGACCCCTGGACCACACACCCATTCACATCCAGTCCCACCTTTGACCCCGAGGATGCCGCTGTACAGACTGCTCTTGGCATGCCTCGTGTATATGCTGATTCCGACTCCCTCCCTTGTATGGAGGAAGTCCAAAAATTCAAAAAAATGTTATCTGAACCCGAAGTGGTGGCTACTATTCATGAGATTATCCGTGCCCCACTTCAGCAGGCCATGACCCAATTATCTGCTCCTCTTCCTAAGAAGAGAAAGCGGAGGAGCAGATCTGAGCGTCACATTCTGACCATGGCCACTGCCCTCGCCATCACACACCGTCCTATTCCCAAGAGGAAGAACACAGCTACACCTTTCATCACTTGCACCATCTCTGACCATACTTGTGATCGCACTCTCCTAGACGGCGGTGCTTCTATTAGCATACTACCCTTCTCGCTGGTACAGTCTCTTCACTTAGGGCCTCTCAAGAAGACCAGGATGATCGTTCAGTTTGCTGATGGATCAATCAAGAGGCCGAAGGGTATCCTTGAAAACGCCATCATTTCTATTCAGGGCACGAGCCACCATGTTGATTTTGTCGTGTTGCCCATGGAGAACTCCACAGGGGAGCCATCTCCAATCATCCTGGGACGACCATTCCTCGCCTCTGCGAGGGTCGTTATTGATTATGGATCAGGAGAGGTTCGCTTTCGTCCTGTTGACGGGAACGAAGTGTCGATCACCGCACCCATAGTTGACCAGAGACCTGCACCTGATGCACCTTCACCGATCATAGCTGACTCTGAGGCCCGTGACCGATCTGATGATACTAGAGATATCTCCTTAGCGATCCCTAATGAGACCTGACGAATCCCCCGAAAGGGGAGGAAGTCGGAAAGCATGGACCTCACTGATCCTCCTCCTGGTGTGTGGCGATGTGTTGATGAGATCCAGAGTATTTATGTGATTGAACCATTTGATCAGGGGGCAGATACCAAGATAATTGAGGATGTTTATGATGTTGCCCATTACTTTGAGAGACCTCCTAAGGCAACAAATGACCCAGGTAAGACTAGATAGGACGGACCTAGTTTGACTACTTCCACAAATAAATCCGTTCCTGGCCCTTCACAGGTCAAGATGATTGAGGTCGGTTATGATGCTGCTATTTACTTTGATAAATTCAGACCTCTTGTTGAAGACAAGGATTCAGGTGAGACTCTTGAGGACGATCCGAGTTCGTACACTTCCACTGATGACTTCGTTCCTTTTGATTTTGACCTGGACGAGGACTCGCAGGACGACTCCGATTACACTTCTTCCGTGGATGATGAGTTTGTCCCATTTCACTTTGACATCTGCGAGACTTCTAAGGCCGGACCTAGTCGTACTTCTTCCACTCACCAGTCTGTGCCTTCACACCATAAGACCACCAAGGGAGAACCTAGCCGTACTACTTCCATTGATCAGTTCGTCCCTTTCCGTTTTGATTCCACTGAGGGCCTTCACCGTGTCGACCCTGATCGGTCTCCGTCCACTGTGGACCCCGATGTCGACATACACCATATCCGATCTATCCCTCAGCGGTCCCGCAAGAAGGTTTGCTTTCCACCTTCTGACGATCACCCATTTATGTTGTAGATTCTCTCTTGTGACTCCTTCCATCTCCCGTTTTTGCTTGTCTACCCATTTCTCGTGTTTGCCTTGCCTAGGACGTACTTTGTCCTACGTATAGGAGGGGTAGATGAGTTGAGAGTTCTTTCTTCGTCCGTGTTATCACTCTTGTTGTTGCCTATACTTAGGGCTTCTTTTACCCTAAGTATAGGGGGAGTGATGTGTACATCCTCATGATCTCTTCTTCCATCTTCGTCTCTTTTCTTATTTTCTTCTTTTCTTCTTTTCCTTTTCTATCCTCTTTATCTACCGAAAAGGTGCCGCCCTTGTAGACAGTTTTCCATACTTAGGACGTACTTTGTCCTAAGTATAGGGGGGTTGGCACCCCGAGTTTTTCTATTCTTTTCGATCCTCTCCATTGTCTCCTCTTCTTGCCTATACTTAGGGATATCTTACCCTAAGTATAGGGGGAGACAATCTGAGTACGATCTGTTCATTCCCACCCTTGACCCTCCCTGCGTTGTGTACAGTCTGCTATACTTAGGATTATTTGATCCTAAGTATAGGGGGGACGGTCAACTTCTCATTGATCCATTCATTTATTCTTTAGACTTGTCTATACTTAGTACGAGTTATGTCTTCTCTTCTCTCTCCGATCTATGAGGACATAGCTCAAGCTAAGTATAGGGGGGTCGTATATACTACGTATATACTTTAGACATAACTCGTACTTTCGTATTTTCCTAATAATATGGCTACTAATTCTTTAAAATTCATTAAAAACCTTTAATAAAAAGATGTGATTATTCCTCAAAATTCTTTTTGTATATACTGATTAATAAATCAGGTGAAAATGTTTTTTTGCAAAATGTTTGAAAAATAGTTTGAAAATCTTTGTGAACATCTATTGAAAACTATTTTGAAAATATTTTGTTACATGTTTTCAACCTTTGTAAAAAAAGTGTGGTTTGTAAAACTTCTTTTCTTTGTGTGAAATAAAATGTTTGAAAAATGATTTGCAAATGGTTTGAAAAATGGTTGCAAAAATATTTGAAAAACCTATATATACTGTTTTGAAAAACCGATTGCAAAATGATTTTCAAATGAGTGTACATGTTTGTAAAAATGTTTGTAAAAACTATTTTGGACTATAGTTTTCAAAATTTATGTGAAAAGCTTGTGTCAAATAAGTTTGAGGAATACTAACATCACACCAAAATCCATCTTATATATATATGTATAAAATTGACCACTTACCCTGTAAATTCTTGAAATCCACTTCTTGTATATATAAGAAGCACTCCCATATACATATTTTCACCTAGTTTTCAGCCAAAATCTTTTTGTTTCAAAAATTCCCAAAAACATTTGCAAAACTAAAATCCAAAAACAATTGAAAAATCTCTTTGAAAAATACAAAAAAAAATGCATCTGCATATGCATGCATCATCTTTTCAAAAACCCATAAAAAGTTCAAAATCTTTGAAAATTGCATCACAAAAATATTTTCTGCATATCATTGCATGGCATGCGCATTTTTCGGATCGAGTTTGATAGTTGAACAAGTCTAAGGAAAATCCGGAGATTGGAGCTTGATTGGACCTTAAAATCTACTTAATAACAGGAACCTTATAGGAACTGGGTTTGAGGTACTTCAGGTCTAGTTGACTTAATTCTTTGAGGATCACGGGACTTGGTTCAATGGATTCTTGACCGCCTAAGTAGAGTATTTCGGAGCACACGCACGACTCTTGTTGATAATGACCTAACTTGGACACCTGCACCTTTCACATAGCTCTCCACGGATGAGGTGGTGAGGAGGCAGTTTCCTTTGGCCTGGGGTAGCATATGAGGGTAGTACTTCTAGGCGGAACCTCTCTTCTTCTTATAGTGAAGGAAGTGCACCTCAACTTGGTCTAGTGGTGATGAAGTCTAAAGACAGAAGCCGTGGGTTGCAATAAAGCTTCAAAAGAGGGATAGTCTACTGGCTCAAGAGGAAAAACTCCTTGTATATATGCTGCACATGTATATGTTGTATAGATGCACTTGAAAAAAAAAAAAGAAAGAAAGAAGCAAATAACTCCAAAAAAGTGGTGGGTCTGATAGAAAATGATAATCCCACCGGAGTATGTATATAGAATGCAATAAGCAAAGCTTGAGATTCATGATCCACCTTATGTAGCTTGCAGCGGAAGACTTGGCTACACTGGTCAAGCTTCCAAGGGTACTTGGCTACACTGGCCTTGACCCATTCTCTTCTTCCCCCTCTTCGTGAGCCGGTTGCACTTGAACTTAGAAGGGAATACCCCGCTTCTCGAGGAAAGAGTTGCTAGACCGAGGCATTAGAGTTACCAGGTTGGGGGAGGTTGTTTCTTTGTCACTTCTGAGGTGGGGAGCTACATATCACTTACACTGTACGAGTCCGACTCATAGTCGTAAGAGTTTGCGTATGAGTTGAAGTATTTCTGACCTGGCTATTGAGGAGACTTGGACAGAGTTTTGGGATTCTCAAGGACTGTTGGATTTCAAACTTGGTTCTCATTAAGGTTCCGACCGCACTAAATTTCCAAAGGTCCGACTTAAGCTCCAAACTTCGATTCTGCAAAGACAAGTTCGATGATTAAACTTAATCTAATTTTCTTCTTTTTCTTTTCTTTCTTTTCTCTTTTTGCACTTATTGCATAAGTGTTTGCTAGGGACTAGCAAAGGTAAAGTATAGGGGGATGATGAATCCACATTTCATCATCTTTATTCTATCATTTTGGCACCAAAAACCCTAGCAAATGCCTGTAAATAGCATTAAAACCATCATCTTAGCATCCATGCATGTGCATTCAGATTGTGTATAAATCACTGTAATTAAGGCCAAAATTATAGAATAAATAAAGAAAAGAAAAAGAATAAAATATTGTAAATATTTTATGACCCAAAACCCCCGAGACCTAGGCATCTTGATGAATAGGTCGACAAGGAATAAAGTAGGGGGAGATAAGGTCAGAAATACAGTATAAATACCTATACAATCTATTCATTCTTTATTCATTTTGGGACATATTTTTGGTTCCACTTTTTGTACATCAAATAAAGAAACTTTGTACATGAAAGTTGTAGATAATTTAATAAAGAAAAATACAAAATTGATTTCACAGAAAAATAATGTACAGATAAAAAGTTATGGTCTGAATAAAAATCCAGAATGCCAACTTCCCAGACCCGTATCTCACAATTAAAAACTCCAAATGCAGCGTACTCACCTTTAATTGTATATAGAATAAAATAATCTATTTTATGGTGGTGGTTTCGCATTTGGCGGAGCTACGGTCTGAAAGTTGAGTTCTGGACCCTCATTGTATACTTGTACTGAATAAAATAATCAATTTATTCTTTATTCATTATTTATTCATTTTTATATTTTTATAATTTTGTAAATATTACTTATAATATATATGTGCGTTAAAATTGAAATAAAATGCAAAGAAAAATAAAAATAAAATTACTTGAATAAAGAATACATAGGTATACTGCATGTACTCATACCTATATAAAATGTATTTGTATTTTATTAAATACACAAAACAAACCAGAAAAATACAATAAAAATATATTCATGTATATAAAAGTATGTTATAATTTTATAAAATACTAAATAAAAATAATAAAGAAACAAAATACATAAAATAAAATAAAATACTAAAATCCATAGGTATTATACCTATATAGGGTTAAAAAGGCAACTTGTAAAAATAAAACTCATAAAAATAAATAAAAATCAGAATAAAATACTACATAAAATTTTGAACATTTTTTATTTTATAACCATAATTTAATTCAACCTATTTCTATTTTTAAATGATTTAATAAAACATTTTCCGGGGCTTTTTCCTGGTTGGTCCACGTGGACCAACCAGGTGGCTTGGGGAGTTGACCTCGGGTCAACTCCCTGGCCCTAGCCCTGTGGCCCTTGTCAGGCACCCGTGACCCCCGCTTTTCTCGATTTTTTCGCCATCAAGGCGTTGCTCGAGGGAGGCCGACTCCTTCTTGAAAATTGACCACTGTAGATCCTAGATTCACGCCGACCTCTTAGATCCTCTTAGATCTTCTCCATCCGCCCGTGATCTTCCCTCGAAACTCGCCCGTCGTCCATATTCAAAACCAGCCCCTTCACTTCCTCTTCTCTTTGAACCACTTTGGGCCGAGCTTAGACTTCCGGGTGCGGGTAGGAGTGTGCTCCGGTGACAGGGGAACCATTCCACACCTCCGTTGAGGTACGGCAAGGGCTTGAAGTCGGATTCCACCCATCTCCGGCGGTTGCACCGCCGTGAGGTTCAAACCTCGAGCACCTTGCTCTGAGGTGCTTTTTCCTTCTCTCTTTTGTTTATTTTAGCTTCCTGGCAGCAGTAGGATCTCACCCCCATTCGCATTTTGCCCATCCATCCACAGATTACCATCGTGATCCCCTCGCCGGAGCTTGCTCCGGCGAGCTTCTCCCTCTTCCGCATTCCACCTTCTTTTACTGCTGGGTGGTGCTCGGCATTTTGCCCGAGCTCCCCCTAACCTTTTTGCAGGTCGCTGGAGGCAGAAGACCCCATCTGGAGGGGGTCGATTTTGAGGAAACCGAGGTACCTGGGCCCCCTTTCGTCTCCAGCCTCGCGGTGGCATTCTGGTGCTTGCCGCACCTTTTTGGCGCCACCTCCGGGTTGGGGATCCTCCCAGGAATGACATAGACCGACTGTGGACCTCAGATAGCTCCGGAGAGGGAGGAGAACGCTCGGAGAAGAACCCCCTCGCCGCTGTGCTTCCTTGTTCATCCAACGGGGCTCCCAGCCGTTGATCTGCTTCTGTTCTTCCAGCGATCCCCGGAGCCGTCCGATCGTTCGAGTCCAGCAGCCGTTGATCGTCGCCGATGATCTAATCCTGACCGACGGATTGCGAAGCGTCATCGTGAGCCCGCGAGCTGCCACGTGGCAAGTGGGAGAAGGAGGACCGTCGGATCGCCCGCCTTTGACTGGGTATTTTGCATGTAACCCCCGGTCATTTTTTGTAATATTCTATTAGCACTAAAACTTTCCTCTGCCGTTATTAAGTTTTTGTAATATTTGTGGTGAAGTCCCTGGTAGCTTTTGATATTACACTTAGGTCCTCCCCAGGCGCGTGCATTGCACGCGCGTGGGTGGACATTTTGCATCGAAGCCCTAGCGGCTTTTGGTATTGGTTTTTAGCCCGGAAAGTATTTAATTCAGTACAAACTTTGTGGAAATTTTGCAAACGTGCCCCTATAGTTTTGAATATTGCACATATGCCCCTGCCAGGCCTGTTTAATAATTGGATGCTTGTTGTATTTATTTGAGTGATTATTTTAAGCCCAAAAATTCCACAAAAATAGACTTAAGCTCCTGTGCACCTATACTTTAACGCCAGCTATTTAGTTTTTGATTTTATTTTATTTTCCTATTTATTAAAAATCAAAAACTCCGTATTTGTGCACTGTCTAGCTTAGAAAATACCAAAAAAATATTAAAACACCTCCAAAAATACCAAAAAAATTACTTAGTGTCTATTTTATCCTACTTTAGTGTCAGTCCAAAAATCACTAAAAATTTCAAAAGAAAAACACTAAAAATTTAAAAACACTCAAAAACTTCAAAAAAATATATAAAATCATAGAAAAATCCAAAAAATACAAACTCAGTTTCTGTTTGTCTTTTATTTTGTTCTCTTTATTAGAAAAATAGTGTGAAAAATTTTGAGTGCTGTTTGCTATTTTTAAATTACAATTTATTCACAGCCAGCCTTATTTCCACTGTTTTCCTTTATCTCAATATTTAAAAATATCAAAAACACCTTGAAAAAGCCCCAAAAATCACATAAACAGTTAAAAACCTTAAAAATACCAAAAACATTTTATTTCTGAATTTTTGAGTATTTTTGTGCATTTTTATAAATATTCTACCTTGCCTTTTATTATATTGCCTTTACTTTCCAATATTGAAAAAGAAAATAAAAAAAATATAAAATATAAAATATAAAAATCAGAAAATCAAAAATCAAATACAAAATTAAAAATCAAATAAAAAAAATTAAAAATTAAAAACCCACAAAAATAGTAGTTGCTTGCTTGCTTAGTGTAGACACATCACACACTCACTCACTTGTGCATTCATTTGCTTGAGCTACACTGTTTGCTCCCTGTGTTCGAACTCTCTGCATACTTGCCCTTTACATCATTTGTGCAGAGTTAAAAATAAATTTTAACTCCACATTGTTTCTAATTTATTGATCTTAGTGTGGGTTAATTGTTGATCAAACTCGGATTTTGATTGGTCGACACTTCGACTGAGTTCACGCTTTGTGTTGAACTTAAGGCCATCGAAATCCGTGTTTATCAGCTAGGTTCAAGTAATAATGTAGATCATGGATTCATAACTATGCGGACAAAAAACCCTGATTTTTCCCTTCCTCTTTCCTTTACCACTAATAATACCTTCCCATCCTGTGTACATTGTTCCGTTAAACTTTTCCATATGAAGCTATCGTATTGTCTATCCTCGAGACACGGATGCCATGGCTGCCTCCACGATGAAGGTAGTGCACACTGCTAGGTGAAGCAGATGCAGACGCACAAGAGCACCGATGAAAAAGCCCCGTCGATCAGACATGACTTGGAGGTTGGGGTTGTGTCGAGATCATCCTTTATTTTCGATTCTTCAATCAGGTGCTCGGAGGAAGTTTTGATGTAGCTCTGAAGGTGCTCTTGTAGGCGTGAGCTTGGACCAAAGGTCACATGTACTCTAGTTGTCACTAAAGGTGTGTGCTTGGTTGACACATGCCCAAGGGAGATGTTGGATATGAAGGTGGAGGACCTACAATGGCGGTCTACTGAAGACTCATGCAACATATGATCGAGCAAGCGATAGAGCAGTGGGGATGGTGCTTTTCTTGGGGGGACCAAGTGGCGATGGTACCTAGATGCCTCGAACGTGGTTGAGATATTCAAAGGAAGATGATGGCTAGAGCGGGGTTGCACTTCGATCTGCTGCTACTAGGGTGGAGCATTGGGCTCGACCCAGCCCAACTCGAGAAAGCCCAACCTGAGCCCATCAATTTTCTGTGGGCCTTGGGCCAGGTCGAGGTCTGTTTTTTAACAACCGAGGACCCATGCCTGATCCAAGACCCGTGGCTCGGGTTCGGGTTCGGCCCGTGCTCGGGTTCAGGCCATGCTTATCCTGCAATTATTTTGGTTCCATGAAGCTGCATTTTGATTCTAATTTATTGCTATGATATAATTCATACATAATACATGAATATCGGATGTATTATTATGATGTAATTTTACTGTTCATGCATGAAGGAAATATTAGATGTATTGTGACTATAAATTTATGTCACCTAATTTGGTTCTAATATGATTTACGTGTGGATTGTTGTCCGCGAATTGTTGAAATCTGGAAAGATTTTGCAGAATTCTTTTCCATGTGATCGAATCATGATGGAATTTTATTTAGTAATAGCATATGGAAAAAGTTTGTTAGACTATAACCTATTAAAAGATGGTAGCATATGGTCTGAGTATGGTAGTTTTGAAATATGAGGGCCCGAGCCCGACCATTTGTACATCAGGTTCGGGTCAGGCCTGGGCTTTTGCGGGTTGGGTCAGGGTTGGGTATGGGCCGGCCCAACCCAATGCTCCGCCCTAGCTGCTACATCTGCAAGAAGTTTATCAAAGATGGGTCCAATGTGGCTATGTTTCTCCATGTACCTGATATAGTAGTGAAGCTTGAGCTTCACTGAGCCTGGAGCTCCTGTGTGAACGAGTAAGGTGGAGGACATGGAAGCTTGATCATTTTCGAGGACAAAGACAGTGGAGAAGGAGGTTCTGACAACTAAGGTGGAGCATTGGGCTCGATCTGGTCCAACCTAGAAAAACCCGACGTAAGCCCGTCGAAATTCCTCGAGCTTTGAACTGGGTCGAGGCCCGTGTTTGTTGTCAAATAGAGGACCCAGCGGGTCGGGCCCGAGTTCGGGCCAGGCCACACTTTGATTCCATGATACAAACACTGCAAACTTCAAGTCTATACAAAATAAACATGTAATCTAATCCTACCCACTATAGAAACTAGGTTCAATGCAGATCAAACCCCTTAATTACTTCTCGTTCTGGATAGAATATACGGATCAAAGGTCACTACAGGGTTGATATGCCCACCTGAAGCAAAGAACAAGAAGAACGGACCCATTCAATCACAGATCAAGAGAAGAAAGAAGGTGAGTGCGTACCTACAGATACGATATACCGTTGTTGTTCCTGAGATGATGGCGATGCACTAGACGAGACAAAGATCATGTGCATCATTGTCATGATGACAAGGATGCCACAGAGCTGAATGGAGGATGAGGTTGGAGGTCGCCTGAGGGCAATGGATCGTTTGCTGCAATGGGCAGCCCAACAGCCGCTCGATCTTTATCGAGCAGTTCACGTGATTTTGCACTTTTTGTGGGCCACCGTGCAAAATCACGTGAACCACTCGATCAAGATCGAGTGGCTCATATGGGTACTGCATAGTCTGTTGGCTCCCCATTGCAGCAGACGATCCATTCCCGTCGCCTGAGAGGGGTTCGCAGGGAGCAGGTCACATGGGAGTGGTCCAATGGGGATTGAGAGAGAGGAAGGGGAGGAGGTGTGTAGTGGGTAACCATTGAAACTTGGGATCGAAATGGGGTAACGTGGGACTGATTCATGTAGAATGCTAAACCCATACAGAACATTTGTAGGGTGCAGAGTGGGCGGGATCGAGCTCACGTGGGCCAGCACAAGTTCAGACTGGGCCCAACCCGAGTTTGAAATCTTGTCAATACGAAAGTCCGGGTCTCACCAACATGTATATTGGGTTCGGGTCAAGTCTGAGTTTTAGTGAGTTGGGTCATCGCTCCACGATGATGGAGGAGGTGATCGAATGAGGCTCAGCTTGAATCGACAGAAGAAGAGAAAATGAGAGGTTGGGAAAAAGAGTGTAGTAGCATAGAAGAACAAAAAAACAAGAAGAAAAGGATGAAGAAAGAAGGACACATTTTTGTCCACGAAATCGAAAAGCTGACTATGATTATCAGTCTCCGTTAATTTAAGACGACATGGTTACAAATTAAAAGATGAGGACTCAAAGAGTGGTTTGCTGGTAGTGCAGTGTGCCTCTAGCTTAAAGAACATACGTTCAAATCCCAAGGGAGACGCTCCGGACTCCCGAATTTACCGAGCCTACTATTAAAAAAAATAAAAAAAATACTTTTCAATGTTTTGGTATGGGATTGAAATTGAGTGTATTGTTTAAGAAGTTCTGTGTAATTTACTCATTCACGGTGAAGTGTGCCAAAAAGTGTTTTTTTTAAATGATGGAAACAGAAACGGTGATTGTATCCCAGATCAGGATGTTTGGTCCAAGGTGTAAAAAACCAGACCAGATCGCCCGTTCGGAACCCAGTCCGATTGGGAATCGGCTCCGAATTGGTCGGTTCGTCTGAATCTTTATTTTTTTTTAAAAAAATCAGGTTCGATTATCGATGTGAACCAGTTCAACCAGACTGGTTTGGCTCGGGTCCAACCGATTTGATGATTTGATACTCACATAAAATTAAAAAAAACACACATGTTGCACTTGCACCCCCCTTTCCCCTTCTCGAGTCACGACCCCCAAATCCTAAATCCCTAACCCGCTTTCCCATGTTGAACACTCAAATTGTCTTTTTTTTTGTGGTACACAAGCACTCACTAAAGAGATATAAATATATGTTATAATATGTTCACATGTTTTCCCATGTGTATTCTACGGGTGCAGAAAATATGCCGATAAATCCTTAAAATTGCATAAGAGAGACCATCCGAATATAATACCATATATCTGTGTATGTATGACATATGCATTTTCCTCTTTTCCATGAACGATATTATGAAATTATGCATTTGTTGGATTATTTCATTATTCTTAACTATGTTAGATTGCAAGTTGATATTTAGATTAAATGTATTATGTGATAGGTATTTTTTTTCATTCATATGTTGTCTAATGAAAGTTTATTTAATAGATATAATATCCGTTTTTTTTGGTTCACAAAACTGATTCTACCGATCGGACCAGTAAGTTAAACTCGATCTGATTTTTTTCGAATCGATAAAATACTGATGTCATGCTAATATCATCACCAGTCCGACCGAATTGAACCGACGATCCGATCAGGCCGAAAAAAACCCGAGTTAAACCTCGGATCCGGTTTTTAAAACCTTGGTCCGATCTCCTCTTTCGTCTTCCCCACCGGTTGTCTTCTCACGGGTGGAAAAGGGTATCTATAGGTCGGGGTCTCTCCCTACTCTTCCGACCTTCCTTCGCGGTAGCAGCTGAGCAGCGGTCGCTTGCGGCTTTTAGGGTTTCGGGGAGCGGAGAACAGTCAAGGTGAGTTAGCGCCTCTCTCCTTCTCTCTCAGTCCCTACCAATCCCTCTCATTTTCTCCAATTCTCTCTGCTTCTGTCCTTCCTGACCCCGTGATCTGTTTTTGTTCGAAATTGTGTTGTTCTTAGATGGCAGATCGCTTGGTGGTGTTTGTTGCTCTGTTTGGTTGGCTTGTGGGAGTGTTAGATGCCAGTGCCGGTGATATAGACTCCATCTACAGGTTTCTTTTCTATATTCTTATAGTTTTCCTTGCAAATTATGCACTTCTTTCTGTCTCTTTAATTAATGTTATTGCTTGTCGGTCATAGGTTGAACTTGTAGTAGTTAGTGATATATATAGGAGAGAGTTGTTTGAAGAAATGAAAGGGGTTTGAAATTCTGAGACTCGACAGGTTAGTAGGAATGATGAACTGTTGGAAGACTATATTTTGGGAGTACGATATTCTTAAAAAAAAAAGACAATTCATCTAAGTGGGTCTGTATAATGATATGAGACTTTTTACATTTGTACCTCCCGGAGATTCTGCAAATACACTTATGTCCCTACCCTTTTTGCATTATCACTTTTGCCCCTACTTTATTTGTCCATTAATAATTATGCCCATTGTGTTAATTATCGTTCATTCCTCTTTCAAACGCACATCAACCTATTGGCACAAACATAACAAGAGAAAATAGAGTGTGTTATGTGTAATTTTTTCTCATTCCACCTTCCTCATCTTCTTCCTTCCTATCCCGACCTCCTCCTCGCAGTTGCCCACCTCCACCGCATTATCGGATCCTCTACCTGGCCCCCGACCCCCTCCGCCCCTCGCCTACCTCTGTCTCATCCTATGGTTTCATTTCAATTTCATTCATATTTCGATCTTTGTTTTTCCAACAGTTTTCATTCCTATTCCAGCCAATTTCATCTCACCACCAATACACCCACTTCTCCGTCTTCTTTCATACACTTCCCCCTTCGATTAAAATGTTAGATCGAAGTATTAATTTCGTCTCCTCTATCATCACACCTACATAAGAGATTTGCTCGTTGAGAATGAAATTAGATTGTATAATACTAATGTCGAAATGATATAATAAACCAATATCAATGTGTTTTGAAGTTTTATGATTCAGTAAACCCTTCTATTCCTCGTGTTTATGTCCTAATTGTGCTCTACAGAGTGTGCGTGTTGGATTGATATTTAGAGCGCGAATTTGCGGTTAAATTTTTTGTTGGTGCTTAAAATCACTGTATCAATCCATTCTTTGCTATTGTTTTCGTTGCATAATAAGATTTATACAATATTAATAAAGTCAACAACGAGTTGATCAAGAAGGAGCATGTAATGTCCTAGGGCCCATTCTAGAGACATTATTGAGGATAACCAACCCTCACAACATGTTGGGGCTGGGCCCATGTGGGCTCGCTGGCCACCACCCGAAATACACAAGAACAAGCTATGTAGTAATAGTTCCTACTATTTATAACCCACTATCTCACCTTGTGATGATAAGATATGAGAATACATCTGGGGTGCTATAATGTCTTCGACTTATATATGCAACATCTCCATTGCCATATGAATTATCACTTATCTCGAGTAAGAGCGGTGGTTGCACACTCCATGGGATCAAATATCGACGAAATTCGACCAATTTTCGTTTGAATTCTAGTTTCGTTGGGTGACCGAAATTTGGCCGAAATGACCTCTATCGACCGAAATATGGGGCCCCGGTTCAAAAACCAACCGAAATGGACGAAATTTTGGTCATTCATCGAAATAGTGATCGAACTCGAATTTTGTGGCTTTCGCACACTTTGAGTAGTCATTTTCTCATATCTCTTTGGTAGGGTGGTTCCACCTCTTGGATAACATTTTCCACTATTAGAAGGAACCTGCTTTCATTCCATTTGTAATGTTCCGAACCTATTCCAGAGACATTACTGAGGATAACCGACCCTCATAACTTCAACTTGTTAGGTTAGGGTCCAGGTGGACTTTCTGTCCACCATCCAAGATGCTTAAGCCTAAATTATGTTATATAGTAGTCCTCACTACTTACAACCCACTATCTCACATTGTGATTACTAGATATGGGACTTTGTTTTGGTCACTCTAGAGAACACCATAACTAATCTACATTTGAATTCAGCTTAATTAGATTGCACACTTTCCATCAATATGATTCGAGCATCGTTCGTTGATCATTAAAGATTTATGTTCCCTTCGGATCTCCACGAAGAACAACTGCTCTAACCTGAAACTCGAGATATGTAGTCCAAGCTCTATCATGAGCAAGTCCACAATCCAAGATCCATTATGAATCAAAATTAAATCATAAATCTGGGAGGTGGAGGGGAATTGGTGTCAGGGGCGGTGGAGGGGGTGGGGCTTGCGGTTGGGGTTATGGGGATCGAGATGGGGAGTGGGGCATTGTAGAGGGGGCTTGATGCAGGGCGGAGGGGGTTACAGGATGGGGAGCGGAAGGGCTGCAGGGAGCTATGCGGCAGGGGCTCGAGATGTGCTCGAGACAGAGGAAGCGAATGGGTTGCAAGCTCGGGGCGGATTCGGGGCAGAGGCCGTGCTGCCACATAGCCAATACAGTGAAGGAGAAGAAGATGATGGGGGGGAACATATAACAACAACAACAACAAAGCCTTTTCCCACAATTAAGTAGGGTCGGCTACATGGATTCTTCGCCTCCATTCAGATCTATCTTGAGTCAATCCCGGGGTTATATCCACAAAACTAAGATCCCTTCGTATGGTCTCTTTCCAACACTTCTTGGGCCGTCCTCGCCCTCTCTTAGCCGGCTCAACATCCCAACCCTCGCATCTCCTAACTGGTGCATCATTTGATTTTCTTTGCAAATGTCCAAACCATCTTAAGCGTTTTTCTCGCATCTTATCCTCGATCGGAGCTACACCAACTTTCTTTCTGATTAGATCATTCCGAATCCGATCTTTACGTGTGTGTCGACACATCCACCTTAACATTTTCATTTCTGCTACATTCATTCTTTGCACATGTTTATGGTTCACAGGCCAACATTCGGATCCATAAAGCATAGCAGGTCCTACGGCTAATACATATGGGGGGGGGAACATATGTTAGAAAATATTTCTTTAGGGGACCTCGATTGAACATAGCATGGTTTTGCTCATCTAATAGACTGCCAAACTAGCAGAGAGGCACAACTGTTAAGAATGGAAGAACATAAGAGCACGAGTATTATTGCAGTATAGTTAGGGTGGAAGTGTATTTTCATAAACTTGGTGAGTCACAAGTGTAAAACTACCTAATAGTATTGTATAAATTATATATATAATGCAAGTATTTATAGAGTAATGTCTGGGTATATGGTTGTATGCAAGTATATACTTGATAATTTGATATGGATTAACATTATATAACTTATTATCTTGGTGGGGTTGTTATAGAAATTATGATTTAAGGATGACGCCCTCTATGACCTTTCTTATGTTGTCATGCCGCATTCCTATTAGAGGTTCACGTATAAACTTTATTTACCACTTGGTGCCACTCCTAGTTTTTTTTCTACCAATCTATTATGCCATTCTTGGTTTGACGTTTTCAAGCCAAAAATTGGTTTCCAGGAATTGCTGGGAAATTGGGAATGGGGAGGGGGTGGGAGAGCATTTCTCATTTTCGGCAGCCTGCATGAAGCTTATTGTAGGACAAAACTCTCTTGGTGTGTCGATTTTTCAGGATTGTAGAAGCATGCAGAAGGTCAAGACCTTAGTTAAGTTCAATGTTCTGATTTGGCTACTGATGCAAACATGATTCGGCGTAGACGAAAATAATATTTTGTTTATGGTGGACTTTTTGGTAGAAGAAAGAGAGGGGTTGAGAAGAAGAAACTGGAAGGGTTGAGAAGAGAAGACACGCCGGATGCGCGGGGTTAGAGAAGAAGAAACGCGTAGACCGCGAGGGGAAGAGAGAAGAGACTCGTCGGGAATACGAGGGGTTTGGGAGAAGAAGAACATGTGTAGATCACGCGGGGAGAAGGAGAGAGAGATAAATCTCTATTTTATCACATCTTGAACTGACTAAAACATTGGACCCCCATCCCTTTATATAGGAGGGATGACATTACAAGAATAGAAAATAATTTAAACCGACAACCAATTATCCTAAACTGACTCTAACTAATTAACCGACTAACTACCAAATTTGAAATTCAAATTAAGACTAGTTGAGATCACACGCGATCTCTTTATTTAAAATTGCGACAACTTAAAAAACGTAAATAAAATTAACGGCCACAATTTAAATAATTAGACGGCCCTA